>KK112099.1:200976-235278 GCA_000611955.2 Stegodyphus mimosarum
TAGTAAATTGTACTTTTCAAATAAATAAAGTGTTCTCGATTAATATAACTGCTGTATTTTAATTGCACGTATTATTACTTTAAATTAATAAGCCGAAATTGATTTTTAACAAATTACTGTGGATGAAGTTCGTCTGCATTCCCTGAAACAGCAAAGGGAAAAAATAGGGAACTTTCTGAATTCAAAATAAAGAAGAAAACTCTCTGTACTTTTTGGAAAGGCAAATCCTCATATTTTCATTCCGAATTCCATTGCGATTATGGCAACGGACGTTAGCCAGAAAGAGTATAAATAGACCGGTTATGAAGCTCTCTATCTTTTTCCATTTTGAATCGTGAATATAAATTTTTAAAACAATTTCCGTCTCACGATTCATTTAGTTTCGCAATATTTGACACAATCTTTATCTTATATTCTGCACGTGTGTACATTTCTTTTTGCTACTGAATGAAGTGTAGCAGAAAGGTAAAATCTGTGAAACATTAAATCATCGCGATTTCTGATGCTAAAGTTAAGAAGGTAGCTTTATGAGACTTTAATAAATTTCCTGTAAGTTAGAGATTAGCTGGTCTCTTTTACAAAGGTCTGCACGAAGCCATCCTTTCCACTTATCTTAGGATGTGTAAAGAACGATTTTCAATTTTCCTCCATCCTCCATTATTAATCCCTTTTGTACTTCCATAAATGACTTTGCTTGTGTTTCTGAGGTACTCTAGCATGGATTGAAAATCACTGATCCAGGGTTTCGTTGCAATTTTCATCAAGTTGGTTGCGTGCTTTGTTGACTAGCAATAATTTCAGAAGCTTATTACTGAGTCTTCTGTGTTTTTGTTTTAGAACTATCTATATGATGTGCTCTATGGTATCATTATCAAATGCTCTGTACAGTTCTCAAAGTGCATCTTTTCATAAATTTCAATAATTAATCCAGTATTGTCGGAAGCAAGCCTTCCATCGATACATCCATCACGTTGGTTTTTAAAAACACAATAAAATATGTTTCAAGACCAAATTCACGCACGTAATAGCCTTTGATATTTATAGCATTGTTTGTCGGCTGTATAAAAACTATCATGATGTAATCTTCCAGAAACTTTCTTTATAACTTAATACAAGTATATTTTTATTTATACATAATTTATGCACAAGTTACATTTAATACACATTTTTCATTTTCATTTTCGATAACTAATAAGAAATGATAAACCTGAAAATCAAATCTGTAAGATTTTTTTTTATCATTTGGAACAGAATTTTATAAATTTTATTCTAAAGGAAAACTCTGTAAATTCATTTAAAATATCGTCAGAATTTAATCGAATATTAACAGCTTATTGCTCTTTTCGCTGCTGTATAAGAATGCTTCCAATTCTACTTTATATTACAAATTAGCTATTTTTGCCTTGCATATATACAAAGCATATTGGCTCCCAATTTTTAATTTCATTTGCCAAACATATTAAAATAACATTTTCTTTCAAATCTTGAGGCAGAAAAAATTTCTTACTAAAAATTTAAATTTACGTTTCTTTTTTAGATTCGAGCGGTATGTTCTTTCTTAAAGTAATTAAAAATTTTCATACATGTATAAATTAAGTAAGTTTTAAGAAAAAGTAAGTATGTAAGTTATGAGAAAAAGGTTCTCCTTAAAAGTAAATTCAAAGAATAAATATTTAGCATTATATACTTAAAACTTTCCATCGTTCGTTTCCCTTAGAAATAATTCTAAAAATACATTCTTAAAGTCATCTTTTGTTTCATTTCGTAATAAGTTCTTAAGATGAGCAGAACAAAAGAACTGCTCTCGAATTTTGAAATTGAAACGAAATTAAGCCATGCAGCTGTTACATTCTCTTCGATAGGTTGTTTTAAAATATGTGAAACTATTCTTTGCTTTTCGTACCAGAGCTGCATTCATCGACGATATGACTTACTTTAATCTACTTCTTGAGGATTAAAATGCTCCTGAGGCGCTCGTTTCAATTGAGATAATAGCAAAAGATTTCTCGACAACAGTGGAATCCAGGAGCATCCGCTACTGATTGCTTCAAGAAATGTTTCGATAGTTCTTTTATTTTTAGAGGTATTCCTTATTTCCAAATTATTTCAAACAGCTATTGTTCTTCCTTAAAGAGATTTTGTGCAGCCGAAAAGTTATTATGAAGCGAGAGTTCTTTACACACAATATTATGAAATGATTGTGTTCGAAAGCAGTTTCGTAATTTTGCGATTGCAAAAATATGCATCGCATTTTTTTATTATTTGTTTCTTGTTAAACCAAAGCATTTGAAATAAATTTGCATCTACGATCTAAGAATAAGGTATATAAATATTGTAGATATATGTGTTTTAATTCGAAATCTGAATATTCTTCAATCGGGAATATATACTATAATAGATTAAAAACTTGAGTCTGTGATCTAGAATTAGATGACTTTATTGGTGCTGGGCTTTTTTTTCTTCTTCTTTTCCTTCTCTCTCTTTTGCAAATTGAAGTTCTTAAGACTGAATTATACTGTAGAGGCATTAGGTCAGTTTGAAGCAGGAGTGGTGGAAAATATGCAGTGCCCTCTACGGGAATCGAGCCGTGGAACTCTTGAATACGCATCGAGTATACTTCCTATTACTCGACGAAGGCATGCGGAAAGAGAGCATATAAAACGTTTCTCCAGCCTTCTTAGTATGCCTTTGTGGCACACTCGGCGCGTATTCGAGAGGTCCGGGGTACGAGTCCCGGCGAGGGCATTGCTCATTTTTCATGTACTCCTGCTTTAAAAAAACCTCATGTCTCTACACTGACGCCCAAACCAAAACATGTGATGGATAATTGTTCTCCACCACCAGGATTTGGCAACTGGCTTCCCAAATCCTCAGTCGCCCTTTAAAGGGGGTAGTTTACAACGTAGTTCTCCCTCCTTCTTTGTATGCCTTTGTGGTGCAATGGTCAGCACATTCAGTGCACTTTCGAGAGATCCGAGGTTCAAGACTCGGCGACGGTATTGCTCATTTTTCATGTATCCCTGCTTCAAAAACCCTATGTCTCTACAAATATACCTCATGTACTCCCCCTTTCAACGGGCGACTGAGAATTAGGAGACCCAACCCTGTTGATGAAGACTTATGATCCACCATATTTTAGTTCGGGCGCCGTTTGTAGAATCATTAGGTTATTTTGAAGCAAATGTTGTGAAAAAATGTGCAATGCCCTTGCCGGGACTCGAACAGTGGATCTTTTCAAAAAGCGTCGGAAATACTTCCAATTAGACCACGAAGGCATGCGGAAAGGAGGGAGAAAATACCTTATAATAAATACTTTTCACAATGTTCTATGAAAAATTTTAAAAAATGAATGCATTTTTTGTGACGTCATTTTTAAGACTTCAAGGTAAAGCCTTACACTTCTCATTAGAAAAGGACAATCACATAATTGTTTACAATGCTAATAGCAGTAAATTTACATGAATTAAGTCCAAGCTATATAAAAATTAGTCCACTGTTGATATATCTATTGCAGATGTTTCATCAATGCGACAGGAGCAGTATGCATACGGAAATGTTCTGGAACAAACCGCTCCTTCTTGAAGAAAAAAGAGCATTTATTCCTCATGTCTATACAGAAATGATTTTGAGCACGTTTACATAATACTACTTTTCTTTTGTTTTCCCGTGGATTTAACATGTTGACAGTTCTAATAATCGTAAAGAATAACCATCAAAATATGCATTATTGATCAATTGCATACTACCGCCTTGAAATGCCTTCTCTCTGAAATACTGAAACACAGTTTCATCAATATATCTATTCTATGCCATTATATGCTTTTCGTTATGTCTCTCCTAAAATATGCAATCACATATCTACTGCATTGTCACAGAAGCGTCTTCTTTTCCAGCGACAAAAAAAATATATATACATGCTGCCGATAAGAGCAGATACTAAAGGACTTAAATGTTCAACTGCAAATCAAGAAATGTTCATAAATAACTGTTATAAAACCTAAAACAGGACTGTCACACTTAATGTCAAAGAAAGAGAAATAGAAGCAGTTTTAAACATTTCAGATGTATTGTGTCTGTCCGCTTTATACCGCCGTTAGGCAAAATGTAATAGCAATTAAATTGTAATCCTGTTATAATACGTAATTGCAATTAGAGTATGAAATTACTTTATAATTACAAGTACACAAATTACAACTGATTTCTTTAATTAAAGTTACAATGTAATTATAATTATAATGCCAATATAATTATACTTTAATTGTGAAATCTAATTATAGTTGCAATGCAATTGCAATTGTATAATCTATTTACAATTACAAAACTAATTGCAAATATATAATCTAATTACAATTACAAAACTAACTGAAATTGTACAATCTAATTACAATTAAAATTTAATTTTAATTAAAATTTTAATTATAGTGTAATACTGATTGTAAATGCAGTGCAATTATAATCATAGATTTAAGTGCGATGAACAATGCAATTTTCAATTATAATTGCAGTAGGTAATTATGATTACGTAATTAGGAAAATAATTTCTCTTGATATTTCAAATTACACATCTTAGAGAAATCCTGATCTTAGCAGAAAATTACACTAAATGACAGTATATTGGATGTTCATCTCCATTTACAATTACATCACGTAAGTGCTATCATCTTTATTTCACAATAATTACCCGCTTTTAGCACTAAAAGTTATGCCATTTTTGATAATTACGTGTCAATTGCTACAATGGCATAATCACCAATAAGAAAAACTTGAGTGTTCTCCATCTGAAATCTTTCTACTTAAATGTTGCAGTTTGTAACATAAATTTGTAATAGCGACATAAATTAGGGACTAATCCTTTGTTAAATAGTACTTATATATGCAGTAGATGAGCTAATGAGAAGCTACTGTGCAATTCATTTACAGTAACTAATTTCGGCTATTTGATCAACAACTAAATGCTCATAACTTAGCAAATATGACTGTTCATGACTTTTCCCAACAGACATGTGGATTGAGGTATTTGATTAAGCAAAAGCTGTATGAAAGGTCGGCCTTCCCGGAGGATTTGTTAAGAAAAACTGGTTTTTATCTTATTTGCATTTAGTTTACTGTTTGAGTAAAGGAATCCGTAACAGGACTAACTAATACTCACATCTGATCCAAATGAATCCCTGATCGCTTTAGCTGGTGGAGAAATGATAAATCCTTAATCATCCTGCTTAATAGTTATGTGTACTAAACATTTCAGTAATGGCATTGATTACGAATTAGTCTTTTTATTAAATAAAATGCATATTTTCAATAAATCGTTTAAAAGTATTATGTACTACATAGAAGTAAATGCACCTGCCGTAACAATTTTCCCAAGCTTCAGGTAAAAATGAAGAAAACATAGTTTTGTTTTCAGTGCCTGTAGATGACTATTCCAGCAGAAGGTTAGATTATTTAGATTATGATAAAATACCCAAAGGCTGTCTGCCTAAGGAGAGAGATCCTTTTGTGGAACAGACAGTTTCCTTTCCTTCTAAAGGAAACTGTCTCTTATTCACATTGCACGTGGGAACCATGAAAAGGCCTGTTCCTCCGAGATTTGAACTAATAATGAGCTATCATTGCTAGCGGATCCAGATATGAATGTTAGTGATGCTACTATTCGGCCGTTCATAGAACTTAAATGCTGAAAAGTGGCTTTATATTCCATTCAAGATCATCCTGCTTATTTAATAAATGAATTCCAGCTTGCAGTATTAATATTAACTACGAAATGTACCTTTATTGAAAATAAATCATATTTTTAATGAATAGTTAAAATACATTATCATTTAAAAGTGGATGCATTTGCACTTAAATTGTTTTCTGCAGTTTCGGATAAATAAACAAGCATGATGTGTCAGAAAATGACAGCTGACGGCTTAAAAATGCCCTGATTTTCTATCCGGGACCCTCCTGCGTAATTAATGTGTTAATTAAATTTTTAGTAATGATATTTATATGAAACAGGTCTTATATAAATATATTCATATTTTCAATAAAAAATCAAAATGTAATTTTTACTAGTGATTGCACCTGCACGAGCTATTTTTCTTAGCTTCAGATAGAACTGAACAAGCATAATAAATATTATTAACAAGAAGTGTCTGAAGTTATCGGTTGCCGCTAAAAAAACAGAACTCTATTCAAGATTATCTATCTTAATTATTGGATGAATCGCGTCTTATATCACTGGTATTAAATCTGAATTAGGCCTTCATAAATATAAAACATATTTTCAATAAATTGTTAAAGTAACTTTTGTTTCAAGCGGATTGCTTATGCACTATATATCTCGGATAAAAAGACGTAAGTCGATTAAGCAAAAGTATGAATTAACTGTTTCTTTACTTGAATGTGGCAAAACGTCTAAGGAAAATGATGATTTTATGGCAGACTTTCCAGGGGAAATAAGTTTGTATATATGCAAAACATAAGGGAAACCATGATAATACACAAACATTCAGATCATTTACCCAAATTTTAATATTAATCGAACAACCACTATTAAAAATATCTTGTCAACTCGATTACTGCTAAGACAAAAAGTTAATTACCTCTACATTACTATTGTAATTCTAAATGTTATTACATTTATATAACTGCAGCAGATAATTCAATTAAATAAAAATTATGTGCAAAATCGTTTCTGACTGGTCTTGGTGATAATGCTTGCAAAAACGTTTCACTATTTCTTGCTAATTTTACAAGATTCTGGAAAGCTTCCGGAAACGCATTTTTGAAGCGTCAGAAGCAGTATTTTTAAAATTAAAAAAATACAGATTAACCATTTAAATACCACTGGATTTGAGTAATGACTTAATTCACTGATTCAGTTTAAAATGTGTCTCTCTATCGAGCTTCAGAGGTAGCTCTTCGAGTGATTTTGTAGATCTGAATATTACTTGCTCTTAAGGAAAATTTTCATTAGCTCGATTTTTCTACTCGAGCCAATTGCAGTTGTTTAATTTACCAAAGAACACTACTGTAATTCATTGTAATAAATTGTCAGCTTTTCTTTTCTTGTACTTTATTCTTTCAGCTCCCTATCGATCTGCACTGTTCAACAATATATAAAAGGATGATAATTTGTAAACATGCCAAATTATAAAGATTAATTGTTGCTAAATAAAAAATGATCAGAGAATTATGTGACTACATTAGTTTTCTTCTTACCTAAATGAGCAATTACTGTTGTCATCAGAAGCTAAATCTTTATCGTTTAATGACGTTATGGCTAACATGAAAATTATTTCAGTTTTAAGAGCTTAAAAAATGGTTTCTACGATTTGGAAAGTAAGATATAGTACATTCAGAAACATAGTAAGATGTTGTTCAAAAGTGGATAGTGATTTGAATAAAACGAAAACTAAAGATATATAAATACTTTTAATTTATAAATTAATGTAGCAATTTATCGTAAGCGTTAGATTTTGCTTTCAATGAAAAGGTTAATGTGCGGAAGAAGAATAGGATACATATTATACAATGTTAAAAACGTATTTTACTGCTTTATAATGTATTTTCATCCTTCTTCCAACATGGTGGAATGAGGAAGAAAATATTCGTAGTGTAGCGGTAGCAAACTCAGCGCGTATTCGAGAGGCTCAGGTTCGAGTCCCGACGAGAATACTGCACATTATTCACGTCTCCTGTTCCACATAACCATAATGACTCTACAAGTGGCGCACGAAATGAAAGGTGTTGGACGATAATGTCATCTTCAAGATTTGGCGACTGGGTCTTCTAATTACCAGTCACCCTTTAAAAGGGGGGATTTTATAAGGAATTTTCTTCCTCCTTCTAGCATGCCTTCGTGGTGCAACGGTAGCATACTCGATACCTATTTGTGAGGTCCAGCTTCCAGTTCCGGTGAGGGCATTGCTCATTTTCATGTCTCCTGCTTCAAAAATAGCCTAATGGCTCTACAACATATACTGATGGTATAAATATTGAAAACAATTGTCGAAAATTCCTGTTAAAAATACATCAGTGTAAGTGATATAATATATTAAACTGATTAAAGAAAAGTTGAAAACTGACCAAGGTAGGTAAAAGGTTTAAAACCTGCGAATTTAAATGCAATGCTTATTTTGTACAGTTATGAATTTTTACCTTTTCAATTGTAGAGTTTATATTTATTTTAAGTTAATTTATCTTTCCTGTTTAGCCTTCATTTTCTCCTAGAAATGCCCGTGTCAGAGTATGTAAACTGTAGTAGCACGCGCAGTTTATTCAAATTTAGCGGAAGCTAGTTGAATTAAATAGTAGACGAAACCAGAGTTTCACAGTCTTGCTTTGAAGTCACGTTAGTGAGATTCTTCTGCAGAAGTTAGATCAGCGCGGGTCGGCCTGTGTGCTTAGCTTTGCAAAATTGCTAATTTTCATCAGTTTAATCAGAAATCTTGTTGAATCTCAGCGGTAATTAAAAACGCGGTTAGTTTAGGATCTCAGAGCCTCGTCGGTAGTGATATTAGTTTATCTAATCATTACTTTTAGTTTTACGTTTACCGCCGGGTTGGCGTAGTTTGTGAGCGTCAAGTAGACGCATTTGTCGTTTTAAAGATAATAAAAACCCCTTCTTACGTTTATGTGTAAATTTCACACATAGTATCAATCACTGCCCCAGTTTCTGGCAAGTTGGGCCAGCGAGATCCTACACACATTGATGAAAATTCCACACCTATAGATTTCAAGCGTTGGAATTTTTAACGAGGTTTTAGGTTATATTTTGTGCTTCATGACTGAAGTGTATAATTTTAATTTTAAAATAAAATTTACGTTCACCCCAACGCAGCTATTTTGAAGAAATAATCCTATTTTACAACTTAGAAACATGAACGAAAATCCCTCAAATGAAGTAATAATATACAGCAACATGTCTTCGAGATAACTCCAGGTTCCCTTATAGCTTACTTTTTCCAGTCTTAGTTAATTAGAAAGAAATAATAAAACAATTTATTAATGTAGCAGATAGCTTATTAAGTATTACATAACTCAGTTCAGAAATAAATTGCTGAGATAAAATAATTTGAGAAAGTTGAAATTTATCTTACACTTTAATTTGAAATGACTGCGTTAGAAATCACATTTATAACCATTCCAGAATACGAATACTCGCCGCAAGATTATTTGTCATGTAAATAATTTTTTTTGGAAGCAGAACGAATTTCATTTTCCAGATTCTTAATAAGCGCTTATAAATCTTTATGCCTTATATTGTTTTTTGCTATGATGACACTTTTCCTTCAGTGATAGAGAAATTCGAAACTAATTTTTGAAAAGTAAAACATTGCAAACATCCACTTTTAAAGTCTCGGCAATTTTACATTTTCAACTTCTTTATTCAGCCGAAATTGAAATCTTGAATGACTCCAGAGAGCAATGTAGTATTCCAGGAAAATAGAGCTGAAGCGAAGCAAATGTTTAAAATCTTCTTAACAGCATTTTTAAAATTTGAAAGTGATGGCTTAGCTGTATATTTATATTTAGATAATATATAGTAGCCTTTTGCAAAATAACTTCATTTTTATCAACAAGCTATGCTGATGGTAAAAAAAAGTTTTCCACAGCAGCAGTTTTATTTATTGGGGAAAAATATAATCGTATTGAAAAGTAGTTAAAGAATTTCAGTATGCCTTAACTGAAAGCTAATCAATAAGAGTGGTTTAACAATGCATTTAAATATAAGTAGGAATTAGGATTAAATGTGTATAAATTTCTCATATGAACTCCATTTTAATGTAGAGGACATACAGATTCTAATTGCCCTACATTATTCATAAGTTTATTGATTGAAATCGTAAAACTAGTATTTGGTAGAATATATTACATAATTATTTATACTCATTTACTTTCAATATTCATTGTTTAAAATACCAATATATACATATAAAATGAGTCAAAATTCCCTTGAAGACAGGCTTCAAGTTCTGTTATAAAAATTCTAACTATCCACCTACTCTTGTTCAGAGGTAGGGAAGGTCACACCTTTGAGAACATTAATTTTCCCTGAACACAGCAAAAATGTAGGGAATTTTAAGAGCACCCCATCGAAAGCTACGTTTTGCACCCCCAAAAAACCCTGCCAAAGGACAAAAAATCTTAAAAGGTTTCAGATTTTGATGTGACACCAAAAGGTTTGTTAAGGTCTTTTGTGCACTCGCTGAAATCACTGGTTAGCTACCTGCTCTTGGACTCATCCCTGCTAAGATACTTTTTTTTTAGGTTTATTACTTACCGCATTCCTTGCATTTACACCACATACAATTCAACAGCAAAATCACGAAATTCATAAAGGCAACTCAGCGTCTGCTTGTTTAGAGGTCCCGATACTGTATTAAAAGTTCCCATACATTTTGCTACTTTTTGCAGTCTTTTCACACTTTATCAATAATCAGTTTTCCTAATAATATAACTTACAAATTTCTTTTGTCTTTTCATTCTTATTTTTTTATTGTTAAATATAATTTTTTGGTACTTATGCAACATAAACTTCAACAGCAAAATCATAAAATATTTAAAAAGAGCGTATTTTAAATACTCCCGATCGAATGTCAGGATTGAAATTCTTTTACATTAGCTATATTATTTCTTTAATTACTAGCCTGTCATGCGGTCAACCGCCTAAAATAGTCATCATAAAAAAACACATAATGATTTTAAGATGCTCATATAGTGCAATTTAATAAAAACATTTAATATTTCTGATTTTCTGACAAACATTTCATGAGGTATGCATTTTTATTTAAATCAGTCATTTTAAAAAGTGGAAAAGCATTCTTAAGAAGTGTGTTTATAGCTCTTAAATCTGTTAATTTGTTACTCAGTAACCTTCGAGAGTAAATCAGAAAGTTAAATGTCTTAGGCTTTATTGAAAGACAATAAGCTGCGTGTTGGAAAATATAAGCATTTTATTTCTAGACGTGCAACATACTGTTTTCAAGAAGTTGATTTTTGTTGATTAAAACTGAAAACATTTTGTTGATTAAAACTGAAAGATAAATATTTTACATTCTGCCGAATGGCAACAGTCTGGCATGCTGGAGATAAAAACGTTTTAGTTCGAACGGTGTTGCCGCTTCTTGCTTAACAATCGCGGAGTTTATAACATACAAAACATGAAATAAATAAAAAATAAATTCGAAATTGAAAATTTGGGGCCCATGTTCAGGTGGAGGACTGCGTGTATGGAATACTAGGGGCTGTAGGTACCATTGTTTTTCCACATGCGAGGAATATACATATACTCACAGATTCTGCATTATTTAATTTTTTAAATAATATGGGAAGATAACATTTGATGACAAAATTTTAAAAGTTATTCCGACAGAAAGCGATACGGACAAAAAGTGTGTTTTGGAATTAATAGCAGTTCCAGCGCTAAGAAAATAAATAAATAAAAAAAATTCTGAAAGATTTCAGATTTTACATTACGCACAAAGGTACGTTTTTTAACGTTTTGTATGTTACCTTTATTTATTAAATATCATGTTCTTCGCACTTAAACCATAAAATTTATTCAAACAGAATTTCCGATACACAGTCTCGCTCGGTGGAGATAAAGATGTTTTTTTTTTCATACAACATTCGCATTGCTCGCTTTGAAATCGTTGACTTTCTTAATCAAGAATTCGTTAGAGTTACAAAAAAGTGTTACAAAATATGAAACCGATAATAAAAGAAATCCAAAATTCAAAATTAGCCAGATGCCTATACTCGGTGGAAGATTACATTATTCAAAATTTGATGGCTCTAGGTACCGTTGTTTTGTCACAAATTGAGAAACATACATACATTCATACAGATTCTTCATTATTTAATTTCTGTAAATAGTATAACACAGAACGATAATACACTCATGTCCATAAATTAAGGATAATTCGGAGTCACTCGGAAATCGAACTCTAACATAAATATATCACCTGTAAAATTACTACGCACATCTTCAAGAATCATATGCAAATTTCGGGAAGTAACCAGATGACACCGATGGTACGTCACAATGACGAGAGTGTAAGAGAGTGATATATAAGGAATACAGGCAAAGAAGTAAAATTGTTCACAGGCGCTTTATAAGCATTTCAGTAGAATAACCGAATAGTTATGACACAAAGGACGCATTTGGATGATTTTTTACGTGATAGAATTATCGGCCGTCTGAAATGTGGGCGTACCCAACTGGAAGTATTAGACGAACTTGGAATAGCCCAGCGTGTCATCTCCAGGCTTTGGCAACGATTCCAAGATGATAGTAATGTGAGAAGACGTTACAGCACAGGTCGCCACAGAGTTACAACGCCGAATGAGGACCGGTATTTGACAGTTACTGCCAAAAGAAACAGGCGGAGCACAGCCTCAGACCTGTCTCGTCAGCTCTCTTCAGTAACTGGTACGACAATTTTAAGGCAGACCGTGTACAGACGCTTAGAGCAGATTGGTCTATATGCTCGTAGACCTGTCAGATGCGTTTCACTTACTACAACTCACTGTCGCATTCGGTTAGCCTGGAGTAGAGAGCATGCATTGTGGACACCGCAACAGTGGGCTTGTGTGATGTTTTCCGACGAGTCCAGGTTTAGCTTGCAGTCTGATTCTCGCCGAACTTTGATATAGAGAGCTTCAGGTACCAGTTACCACCAATAAAACATCATTGAACGACACCTTTACGGTGGTGCAGGAGTGTTCGTTTGGGGTGGAATTATTCTGGATTCCAGAACTGACCTGCATGTTCAAATTGGAACCATGACAAGCCAAATCTATCGGGACGTCATTCTGGAACAACATGTACGTTTGTTTCGGGGCGCCATGGACGTACAATTTGTGTTTATGGATGACAACGCCCGTCCTCACCGTTCAAACATCGTAAGCGAATGCCTTCAGTCGGAGAATATCACCCGTATGGAGTGGCCAGCATTCTCACCGGACTCGAATCCAGTAGAGCACGTGTGGAACATGCTCAACCTCCTCCTGCATGTCTTACCGGAACTTCGGAGAGCAGTGCGTTTTGAGCGGTGTAATATCCCCCAAGATCAGATCGATAATTTGATACTCAGCATACCTAGGCGTTGTACGGACAGTATTGCATCGTCTGGGAGACATACAATGTATTAACAATCATACTAACCATGTAATATTGGTTTTTTTTTTTCAATTTGCTCCAGGAAGAAAAAATCGCTAATTGTTTTAATAATGTCAAACATATAGCATCTTTTTATGCTCTTTACCTTTTGTTTAATAAATAAGCTTTACAAATAAGTCAAATTTATTTTGCTTCTAGCTATTCCTTTGCCTGATTTTGCATTATCCTTAATTTATGGATATGAGTGTATTTGGTTGCAATAATTTGAAAAATGATACGCCGTTTATTGCGATTCAAGCAAAATGCCAAAACGAAATTGATAACCTTTCTTGGCTAACGCCCTTTGGGCTAATATAAGAAATCAGACGTTGCTTTTTGTTTTTTATATGAAGCTGTACAGCTATTGAAAGCTGCTACGACTGAGCTGTAATGTGAGGACGTTTTAGATCAATAGTCCAAATTTTACCCCTGAAATAAATAGCTTTTCTAACTCTGTTGTTAACTTTATCAGCTATTAATTTACGTTTACTTCATTTTGCTAAGCAAAGCTAGGGGGTGCATTCTTAAAGGCGCTACTGGAAAAATGAAATAGTATTTTACAGAGTAGAAGGCAACACATATAGAAAATTAATTTCTACTTTTCCAGTCTTAACCTCATGCGAGTTTTGCGATGCAAAGAAAGCTGACATTTAAACACTACAGCTGAAGAAAAAATGCTAAACTGTATTTTTAGTTCTTTTTAAATTTTTTTCAAGTTTTGGAAATCATCTCACGAGAAGATGCCATCAGGTTTCCTTCTTTGGCAAGTTTAGAAACTAGGTACATCTGATTTTGAGCAAACCTTGAAATTTGCGTGTTTCGCATTAGAATTAGTTAAAAAAACGGGAGAATGGTTTGAATGTTAATAACGGCTACATTTCTCTCTCTTTCTCAAAATTTAAAATAAAATAATTTTCACGGCAAAGCATGTATTTCCTTACACGTCATCATTTACTTAATACGTACGATGCGGAACATTTGATGTTTTAAATGCCTTCATGAAAATATCCTCTTTTTCATTGAAGCAAATATGTGCGAATAACACAATAATTTGGATTAAACTTTAAATCAAATGTTCCCTTCTTTTTAAATTTTTTATATTCAAAATTTTCATTTAAAATAATTCTTTGTTAATTTTGATAAGTTGAATGTTAGCAGGAAAGAAAAGTACATTTTTTAAATTAATGTTCTCACAAAATGAAGTAACAATGAATAAAGTAAACTAAAAATTTAATTTATTCGATTTTAGTTAAATTTACAAACCATTAAAGATGCCATTTTTATCCATAAAACTATTCTTGATCGTTCGGTAATTTAGAATGGTGCATTTAAATCTAAATTGGCAAAAAGAAATATAGCATCGTTTTTGTTATCCATGAACATGGTAAACAGAATGCAACTATCCAACAAAAATGTCAAAGGAATGTTGTTTCCTGAGCCGAATGTTTGAGTTTTAAATTACTCTATAAATAGATACATAAAACGAATGACGTAATAAGTATGAGACTTTTAAATATTTTATTTGCACAGATTCATTTTTTTTCTCTCTTTTTCTGTGTGATATACTATCAACAAAAAAACTGGTGATAAAACGTTACTCTATTTTATGTGTATTTGAAAAATTTGCAGACGTTTATTTTACTTAAGTCCAAGATTACAGTGGTATTTTCGGTAATGGACAGTTGGTTAAGCACGCCACTTTCCTATTAACGTTATATTGATTTAATGAAATCTATTCCCCAGCCTTATTGGAAGCAATTTGCTTGCGATAAAACTGTGGTTGACTGGAATATCTTGCTTCATTGGAATGCTGAATACCTTGCTTCATCAAAGACCTAGTGGAACAAATAGGTATCCCCAACAGTTTTTCAGCGTTTCAATTGTAAGCGCATTTACCTGGATCACAAACTAACTCAGATATTAACTGGTAATGGCAATTCTAGAAACTTATTTCATTTTAATATTGCGACCACTGGACTTTGCTCTTGCAGCGTTCCTGAAGAAGAGGAAGAGCATTTTCAGAGAATTTTATAGTGCCAGAACTACATTAAAGGCAAGTTTAAGGCATCCCTTCATTCGCTGGTCTCTTGTTTCTCCGACATAATCAACTGATCTGAGGCTTTTAGTGTTCTGCGCAACTTATTCATTGTTTAAGCTTACATTGTTATCCACTTTATGTATAATTGCATTATCATTTTTAAGTATCATTATATTATGATTACTTCGTTGTTATTATCATGATATACACTATTACTTTATATATTCCTTACAGTATTATTATTACTTCTATTAACGCATAGTATTATAACTTAGTATTCTCATTACAGTAGAATTTGTATTATTATATATATTTCTTATTCTTTCCAAATGATCCAGATATTATGAATTATTGTGTTGCATATTACTGTATTGTTCCTCCTTTGTGTTACTGAGTTATTTACTTACTTCTGTGAACCTTATTGTATACCTTGCTGAACCAGAAGAATTTTGCATTTGTTCTTAATATTATTCCTGCAGTACCTATTGTTCCTGAAATTCTATCAGTTTTCTAATAGAATTTGTAAATTTGAAGCTCCACGACATGAACCTTGATTCCTCTTGACAAAGAAAACCGTTATATTTAATTTTTTTTACTTTATATATATATATATTTATATGTGTGTATGTGATATTTTAAGTGGCTAGACGAAACTGGTACTTTCATCTGTTTTCCATATTTGTCATGGCTGAGAAGACAGTAGTGGCTGAGGGTTAAGACATACAGACGAATATAGCAAAACGGGATTTTTAGTAAATAATATTTGATTGATAACTTCTGTTAAATTTCGATGCAAAAGTGGAGGTATCTTCTATATGGTGGTTGATTTAAAATATTATTATTGCGTTGAAGTTTTCAGTGACTGTAAAACATTAATTGAATCCCAGATGCTGTAATGTTGTTGTTTTAGAATTTCACTGATGAATTTTTCCTTTGATGTACTCGTAGTTACGTCGTCCTGTCCGATTCATTGTAACGTAGAAGCAACAGACTTAGATGTTATGATGATGTAGAAACAGTTGATGGAATTGAATGTTGATCCATAACGAAAAGTAACTTGGCACCAGAGCCAGGTTAAATATTCATTTTTATTTTAACATGTTGCATGTTGCGGCCACAAACAACTTAGCACACTTCTATGGTTGTTTCGAAGTGTTGCGTAAATTTGCATGCAAATTATGTAAATTTATGTTTGTTTTAGAAATCTGGTCTCATAAACTTTTAAAATTATGGGGATGCTAATAATTTAGAATGAAATCTTTTGATGAAAACATCCTTCACTGTCGTCAACTGCGCAGTAAATAAGAAATTGCTAATTTTAAAATTATCAACAATGTTCTGTTAATGTTGTTAAAAATTCCAAGAAATCTTCATTTGAATATTAATTTTTTAATCCATCAGATAGCGAAAAATAATAATCATGTACATTAAACAATGATATGTGAGACAAAATAGCATTGAATTAAAAAACAATTCCTGTAGCGTACGAAATTACGTACGTCTGAAAGATGCTTCATAAATTCAGATTCATAGAGGGAAATAATTTCAGGCTTTGACTAGACTGAGATATGAAATTAACTTAAATCGCGTGCAATAAAATAACAAATAAAAGAAGTAATTTTAAGCTTCCGAATTTAAGTAGAATTATCTTCGTCTAAAACCCTTTCACAAGATAACAGTGAACTTTGACAAGAGTAAACATATAGATTCTATTAGTCTTTTTAATTCAAGCAACTTAAAAAATCAGCTACGCTATCGTCGGACTTCGAACCCTTTGACAAACTCTTGACTCTTTGACAAACTCTTTGACGATCATACCTGGCCATTTCACCAGGAAATCGTGAAGGGAGGGAAAAGGATGATGCTTTACAAATATATAGCTTACTTCGGAGGCTTACAGTTGACTTGCTTGATTATTTTGAACAGGTGAAAATCAAACTCTTGCAAAAATTTGCCTTTAAGTTGCAAGCTTGCGAGAAGTCCTAAGCCCCAATGCAGAATTCCTTAAAAGTGATTATTATTAGCTCAAAAGACCGATAGCTCAGAAGGGCTATTAATTTCGTTTTGGCGTTTTACGTTGCTTCACTGTAAATGTTCGTATCACTTTTCAATGTTGTCAATAAATATTATCGTCCTGTGTTATATTTAAAAAAAATTAAACAAAGAGGAATTTGCATACATGTATACATGTTTCTCGCATTGTAATAAAACAACAGTACCTGGAGCCATCCAATTTTGAATAACGTAATCCCCCTCCGAATATGGGCATCTGGAAGCCCAAATTTGGAATTTGTTTTAATATCGATTTCATATTTTGTAACACTTTAACGAATTCTTGATTAAGAAACTCAGCGATTTCAAAGCGAAAATGGAAACACTGTACGGAAAAAAAATACAGTTTTATCTCCAAAGCGCGCGAGACTGTGTATCGGAAATTCTAAAGATATGCTCATTTTAGAATTATTCCTGTGGTGTGGGTTCGTAATGGCGTTCATTGCTGAAAGATTGTCTCTGAAGATATATGTTTCTACGGGTTTGTGATGCTGTATCTTATTACTTCCAGGAACGCTACTGATTCCGATTTGGAATACAATGTTTTTTTGGTATGAGTGGAATTCTTGTTCTGTTATCGGGTTGGGGTCGAGGGACATTTTGATTGTTCTGCGTTTGCCTCCGTCTAGACCGGAGCTGTCTGTATAGAAATGGAAGGATTTCTTTAAATGCAGCTAAAGAAACATAACCGTGTGCTGCTTTAACATGAAAATGACAAAATTTAAAATTTCTGTTTAATAAGGCTAAAGAATTATTTTGTAGATGTTAGAAAATGAAGTATGTCTTTTTAATCAAAATGTAATTATTAGAAATAGAAATTATTTCATTCTACAATTTGGACTCATAATTTAAGTACTTTAACGTGAATGTTTTAAATTTGTCTGCAAACTGGCTGATTTATTTCGTAAGTCGTTTCTGATGAAATGCACAATTTTGAGGTTACTTTACTCGTAAGTATGCACCACAGAAATATTTTCTGACTTTTATACGCTCATAAAGAGAGGAAAGAAGGATAAATAACAATATTTTACGCATTTTTATTTACTTTCACATAATGCAATTTAAAAAGACGCATTCAAAGTAAATTTGCCCGTTCTTCATTACTAAAATTAAGTTTAACAATTTCATTCTACCAAAATATAGCTGCTAAAATCTTTAAGGGGGGGAAAATGTAACCATTTATATTTTACTAAGTTTGGTTATCATTGAATGCATTATAAAATTTTTATATAATACCGAAATGTAATTATTAAAATTTATTTCGCCAAGAAAAAAGCGCAAACGCTTCCTGATTGACATAGTGGAAGAGGAAAGGAAACCAATACCACTGGAAATTTTACAAAAACCTCTTCTATCATAGCACCACGATGCTGAGACATAGTCCAAAAAAAAGCTATTAGATCGAAAATTTAAAAAAACTATTGATGAAATGCACATTTTAAACATTAAATGCCCAGAAGGCTTCCTAAAAATGTGTAAACACCCTGCGTATAACCTCTTACTACTATGGTTTTTCGTTTTAATTCATTTATTGTTTGTAATTTATAAGCGTATTGTATTAATTTAACACAAATATTAGAGCACAGATGATAAGCATATCAGGATCCTTTAGTTATATTACATAAATATAATGATTGTATTCTAATAACTTTTGGTGCAGCTCTATATGTTAAAATATACACTGATACAGTTGTGAATGTCATAAGGAATATATTATGTATATATATTCGGTACAAGAGAAAATCATGTACAAAAACGCTGTGGAGAATAGAACAGACGAGAATGTATATGGACTACTAGCATTATAAACTAAGCTTATGAACTTCTTGAACTACTAGAATCGTTGCATTATGTTACTATGAAGTTAACATCCACACAATATCTTTGCAAAGTTCTGCCTCTGCCAAACATTTTCCTGTGAGCTATGGGGACCAATTTTGAAAGTAATAGGACTGTTTGGCCACCCTTTCTAAAAGGAAGGAGCAAAAATAAATAAATAAATAAATAAATAAAAATAAAACAAATCGACGGGGTCGTACACTTCTTAATCCATATTCAGACGTAAATTTTAAATCCCCATAGCTTACTGAAATTTCCCAAGACATATTTAAAGTAAAGAAAGTGCAGGACATAAATTTTTAGAAATTTCCCAGGTGCCGTCAATGATAAGCCAATTCAGCCGGAAATATGCCATTCGAAGAGCACAAGATTGTAGAGTTATTAGGTATCTTGAAGCAGGAGACATGAAAAATGAGCAATGTCCTCGCCGGGACTCGAAACTCGGGCCTCTAGAATACGCACCGAGTGTGCTGGCTATTACACCACGAAGGCATACTAAGAACGCGGGAGAAATACCTTATTTAGCCCCCCTTTTAAAGGGCGATTTGGAATTAGGAAACCCAATCGCCAAATCCAGGTGGTGGAGAATCATCATAGACCGCATTTTTTAGTTCGGGTGCCACAGTATGTTTACTAGGTTATTTCAAAGCAGGCGACTTGAAAAATGAACAACGACCTCGCCGAGACTCGAACCTCTTGAAAACTCGCCGAATGTGCTGACCACTACACTACGAAGGCATGCTAAGAAGGCGGGAAAAATACCTTTAAGATCTTTCATTTTTCTCTTATATTGAATCAAACAGTTATTGCTTAATATACTCAGCGATTTTAAAGCAATAAACACATTTCTTATTATTTTAGGTTTATTTTTAATAATATTTCTGGCTAATGTGATTTAAAATAAATATAATATTCAATTTAATAATATGTCTAAATGAAATTTAGTGCCAACATTTACAGCATTTTTCAACTAATATAAAAATCTTATAACGTGATGTATTACATACCTAGGTGCATAACCAATTGACCACAATGCTAAATGGAGAAGTATTTCGTACAGACGGAAAGCTATCATGTCCTGTAATGCGGGGTAGAGTTTTTCACTGTGCAAGAAAACGTTTCACTAGGGGATTTTAGTATTAACATAAATGATATCGTTTGATTCTAACAGATCATTACGTAGAAGTCCATGAAAAACTGAAGATTCTTTTCA
Organism: Stegodyphus mimosarum; assembly: GCA_000611955.2. Taxonomy (NCBI): domain Eukaryota; kingdom Metazoa; phylum Arthropoda; class Arachnida; order Araneae; family Eresidae; genus Stegodyphus; species Stegodyphus mimosarum. The sequence continues at coordinate 221,266 of KK112099.1, forward strand.
TTGAAGTAATATTTTGGTGGTGGAAAGTAGTGGAAGAAGAATGGAAATCAATATCCTAAGAAATTTTACGAAAAGCCCTTCTGTCATGGAAATCATGATGCAGATATATCCAGGCAAGATTTCCCTTCCACCCGATAGAGTGGTTAGTGGCCATGACTGACATGGCGATAAGCCCACGTTCGAATCCCGAAGAAGGCATGGTTGTAAATGTCCGTCCCTTCATAGGAGGCAACCGTGGCCACCAATTAGGTGCTTTCTTAATGAAATGGCCACCACATTCGGCCCTAATAGTGACGCAATAAAAAAAGCTCCTAACCACTAAAAAAAGTCCTGAAAAGATGCTATTAGACTGAGCATTTAAAATAAAGAAAATCTGAAAGGTTTCAGATTTTAAATTACGTCCAAAAGGGGCGTTTTTTAGCATTTTGTGTGTTACCTTTATTTATTAAATATCATGTTCTTCGAACTTAAACCATGAAATTCCGTTCAAGAGAAATATCGCAAAATAATTTTAAATTGAGCGTATCTTTAGAATTTCCGATACACAGTCTCACGCGCTGGAGATAAAAATGTTTTTTTTCTTTACAACGTTGCCATTGCTCCCTTTGTAATCTTTAAGGTTGTTATTCGAAAATTCGTTGAAGTTTTACAAAATATGAAATCGATAATAAAAGAAATTCCAAATTTCAAATTTGGGCTTCCAGATGCCCATATTCGCAGTAGGATTACGTCATTCAAAACTGGATGCCTCTAGGTACCATCGTTTTATCACAATGCGAGAAACATACATACACTGATGCAGATTCTTCATTATTTAATTTCTTTAAATATAATACAGGTCGATAATATTTAGTGGCAACAATTTGAAAAGTGAAACGTGCATTCGGAGTGAACCGGAGCAAAATCGCAAAACGGAAACAATAGTCCTTCAAGGGCAAAGCCCCTTTGGACTAAAAAACTCTCTACGTCTTAAACATTAATTAAATGACCCCGAAATCGTTCTGAAAACCTCTGTATTTTACTTGTCATAGTTGTCGTCTACAAAAAGTTATTTTAAAACAAACATTGGCATCAGTTTCATCATTTTTAATTACGTATGGTATCAGATTTTTCATTTTTATTTTCATTAGTTTATTAACGAGAGTTTAGTACGTGTGTTCAACTCGCGTTTCAGTAAAATTGTGTGCTTTTGAATCAATCGTACGAAAGATTAAGCTTTTAACTGATAAGTACTTAACGAATATTATTAATAAATAGTAGCGTTAAGTCAAAACATCTAAAACATTGCTTCCTTCATATTTTGACTAAAGCTAAACACTAAAATATAAACTCTAGCACTTTTTTCGGTACAGCAACTACTTTCATTGTTTGACATAATGTAAAAAAAAATTTTTTTTCCAGTTTATCTACAAAATTTCCGCCAACTCGAACGTATACCTCTTAAAATTATATTTCTCATTTCTCTTCGCAAAAACTGCATTGTTGGCACGGATTTAACGGCAGGATGCTTTCTCACCAAGAAACACTCAATTTAACTTTATTTTTGCTTGTTCCCATAGAAAGAAATAATATTTTGAAATGACTTTATTTTTAAGATTCTTTGTTTCAGAAGATGATTAGGTGTAATAGAAGATGTTTCTTTCCTTTTAAATTATTTTTTCTGTTATTTTGAGCTTAGTTTAAAACTTTTTACCAACAGTTTGAAAACAAAAGTTTTATTAACAAAATATATAAAAATCGGAAAAGTAAATAAAATATTTAATCGTTTTCTTACTTACGGGTGAAGCTGTTTGAAAACGTTAATGCAGAAGCAGAAACCAATGATATTGAGTTTATTATTAATGTTACATTCAGACGGGAAGTCAGAGAACATGTACATTTGAAACAGTTTTTTTCCCGTTAAACCCGTTTTCCCGTTTCCGTTTTTTTTTTCTCGTATTTTTTTCCCGTAAACAGTTTTATACTGTTAAGGCAGGGAGAAAAATAGCAAGATAAGAGAAAAATTTATATTTTGTGTGAGGACAGTTCTTTTTAAGGACCTATTTGGTGTTATGCTCGAATATATACCATGAATAATGACATCGCGGGTACCGAACCACATGCCCATTTTCGGCCAATCAAATGTAGCTCGCAGTGTGAAAACCAACAGTTTTATTTTATATATAACTATAATCTCAAGTACATAGATCCACGCCAAGCAGTTATACATCAAGAGGAATTATATATCACTAAGTGATAACGTTCCGTTGCATTCTGACTATAAATTCAGATAAAAAATCTGATTGGATACCACATGACTTCCTTGCGTACTAACTTATGCGTATATTTGCATATATATAATTTAAACTTATTTCATTGGAGATACATTTCTTATTCAATCAGTTCAGTTCTCCCACCGAAGCAAGGAAAACCAACCAAAAAAAAAAACACCCTCAAACACCGGGTACACATCAAAACAGTTAAAGACACTTTTGCAAATGAAATGATTGTTTCTTCGCTAGACAAAGCAATTCGACCATCGGACTAGAAGACATATTTTTCGGCTCCAAAAAATTTAAAGTTAACTTTTCACACCACTAGACGAAAAGTCAATTAGGTACGCCAACTAATTCAATTGACTAACTACTAAGAGCTTCAAATGTAAACCAATTCCCTCCACGTTAAAGTTGGCTCCATTTACATTTTTAAATTTTGATAATTCTATAACTATCGTTTGTATAATTCTGTAACTACGTTTATAATGTTATGTGTATAATTCTGTAACTACGCTTTGTTCACATTACCGTCAGGCATAAAAATCTTGAACGGAACATAACAACAACATAATTCATTCACTTTTACCAATTTACCAACATCCAACGATAAAAAAAACAGAGCTCACGACCTGGGATAGAGAGAGATTACATATATATACTATATTTATACCCACTTTCGCCCCACTCTGGCCGCATATATCTATATATATACACGTTTGGTGCGGCCGATTGCAATAAAAAGGGGAGGTCCCAGCTAGATATTATAGCACTACCATACAAAAAATAGTAACAGTCTACGGCTAATCGTTGTTGAGTTAAGCGATGTACATACATACGTACGCGCAGATGTCACTAAAAATTCTTTTAAATCCATTTTCACCGGTTTTTGAAAAAGAAAATCCTTTATTTTGTCTGTACATACAGATATCACGCTAAGAAATTTTACGAATAGATTCGAAAGGAGTCAAAATGGATATTCTCCTTGAAAGATGATACCCAAAATATTTCGCGATTACTGCACTTCCTTTACTTTGTACAAAAACACAGAAAGGACGAATCAGTTCTATATACATTGCTTATGTACTGTTTGACGGGAAATCATGATGTTTGCCTACGGTAATGTTGATAGTTCACAACAATAAAGGAGGGCGATTCGGCTAAACATTTCGTTTCTTTGATGCAAAATTGCTTTGCTTGAAAAGCATGATTTATCTTTTAAATGCAATGTTACGAATTTTATACACATCTAAATAGTTTTAATGAAATTATGTATTAATGGCAGTAGTTCTTATCTATGTAATATTAAAGGCCTCAATAGGGCGAAGGCCAAACTTCATTTAACGTTGAGGCAAATTGCTGTCTGGAGCGCGAAGCTTGCGATGATTTGCAGACTACGTTTTGTCCAAATATAACAAAGTCGTCAGACCTGGCTAAAAATTTTTCGACATTTTGGTCTATACCTATATAACTGTAACTGTAACTGTAACTGTACGATAGCATTAAATATCATACATTTACTATATTCTAGAGAATTTCCAAACATATAAAAACTATATAAGACGAATTTTCTAAAGAATTAAGGATATTCGAGCTCATTGCAAATCTCTTTTTTTTTTGTGAAAAACATGGTTATTAAGAATTCTAAATTGATAGGAATGTTATTAAGACTAAGAAATCTACGCCAACTCAAGGTTGTTTCGTTAATAATTTTACGTTTCACTTCGTATATTTCTCTTCTGTTTTCGTTTTTGCTATCAGCAGACATTTTCGAGAAAGTTCTCCTAGTTTGTATCGTTTGCCTAATTACACCATTTTGATTTTTGCTTCTCTTAGTCTTGCAGATTTCACTGCTTCTGACGAAGGGGGACTGTCCCTGTTTACCCTCTAAATCGATTGAGATCTTGACTAAATCTACGTCAAAATCAAAGTTGTTGCGTTACTAATTTTATGTTTTTTAAACCTTCTCAGGTCTCTGTCATTAACTTCAAAGGCAGTGATAATTCACCCCCAAACTATTTGGATTTTGCACTTAGTTTACACTACCAAAGCATGTCAGACTTTATAAATATCTGCGTATCATTTTTCTTATATCCTCAATTTTCACAAATGATCCATGTATTTTAAATTGAAATTGTAATCAATTTGCTTTTTTCACAGAATCCGAATTGACATCGCACTGACAGCTGAGGACAAATTTCTAAACTTTATATTCGTATTGGATGAATAATAATGAAAAGGATGCTCTTTAATCAAGACGTACGTGCTATTAACACTTTATCGAAATATTTCATACTCATTATTGGTGTCTTCAGTTTAAGTTAATTAAATAGTTAAATTTATTAAAGTTACTCATATTTTACTGAATGAGAACTAACAATATGACAACTGCAAAAGCATCAACTGCAAAAATGTAACTACGGAATAAAATTGTTTATATTTTTTCCTCGCATTTAGTTGCAACTCCATTAGCTGTAACTGCATTAGCATTTATAATCAAAGGCCTGCAAATTTATGCTCATCATTAAAATAACTGCAAATTAATCGAGCACTTTTTCATCAGAATTGGTATATTTTATGTGCTCCATTCAATTTCTTATCACGAACAACAAAACTAAAGCCAAACAATGTAAGAGAAAATTGAATGGAATAATGAATTAATCTCTATTTCATCCTGCACAATTCAGAAAAATCGAACCTTTGTTCATCGCTTAAGACATCTCATTTCAGAACCACTTCAATTCTCCTCACGTGTTAAGATTCTGCAGACACTCAATTGAAGTGAATTAATTGGGGTTTTGAACGAGGGAAATATTTGGAGGTGCTTTCGTTGGGCTCCCTTATTCAGCCGAAGAGACTGGAAGTCCTTACGGGTCGAGATGGTTATCGATTCTTTCCAGAGACCCTGTTGATGCGTAAGTTGATTTTGGTGGACCCTATTAAGCTTCAACCCATCCTTTCCTCCTTTCACACACCCTCTCACCTTGTCTAGTTGAAAGCGAATTTATCCGATGATTTTCGTCGCGAGGGCCTAATCCTTCCTCTTTCACGTTTCATCATCCGTTTTCCTTCGCTAATCCCTGGTTTAACGAATGGATTTCCTGGAAAATGAGTCTATAGATTTCGAACGCAAGGAAGCGGGTTTGACAACACAAAACTTTTAATCAAAAGCTTTTCTGCTGCGGATCGAGAAAATTGCAAAATGTAACATTTTTCACGTTCATCCTGTAAGGAACATACTCCCAGCTAGTTGTTAGAGATCAAATAAGGTCTCAATACTCAATATATTTACCATTTACGAGAATGTGTTATAAAAAGAACAATATCGTTACCGGAAATCGCTTCTCTTAATTTAAAAAGATGCAGGAAAAGCATTTTTTGTGGAAACATTTACCGGAATCTTTCTAACAAGTTTAAATGAGAAATGAACATTTATCCCATTAAACATTATAAAGTCTTTTTTTTAAGCAGGAGACATGAAAATTGTGCAGTGCCCTCTCAGGGACTTGGACCTTAGACCTCTCGAATACGAGTCCTATATGCTTCCAATTACACCCCGAAAGCCTGCGGAAAGGAGCGAGAAAATACCTTATAACATAAAATGAAATATTCCAAAGGTCTTACATTAATGAAAATTTCTTATACAGTGTTTTACGTGTTTGAATGATTAACCATTAAGAAAACATTATCAAAAGTTTCTCATACCGTTAACCCAAAATATTTCAATAAAGTTGTAAATATTTTGCTCTAACTGAAATCATATGCATTAGTAAAATTTCACATGAATTCGACAGGTGACAGGTCGCAAAAACATATGTAACAGCACATCATGAATCGTCAAAATTCAGTTGCTAAATTATCAGCACAACTCTACAACAATACCTAAATGTACACAGTAAGTATAAATATGCAGAATGAAGTAAGCTCTTTGCAAACAATTTTATAGTTCCAATTTAATTTTGATAGTAAACACTGGTATAAACAGATAATGTTTGCAAAAATGATTTGTAACTTCGGAACATCATACCTGTATCTACTTCAATGTAATGTGTCCTGGAACATGATGGCTGGACCCACTACAGTAGATAACGTCATGAAACACGCACCTGTACATCTATGAATCGCTACGTATATCATGTAATGTAATACATTTTACTTGAGCTAATTTAACACTGAAAGGTAGGAACGTCACTGATGCCGCCAGAGGTGGCAAAACTCCAATGTTAGCTGGGGTCACAATTTCATCACGACTCGAGAACTCCGGAATGTTTTTAGTTTTCTAGTTAGTTTATAGTGGTAATATTTACTTAGGTTAAATAATAGGTAGCCCCTTCAGTTCTACATAACATAACATAACAGGTGACAACTGCCGGAGGTAAGCAGGTGTATACCTTTCGTTCTCCACTATCCAGTCTTTATTGTAGAATTTAAAAATTTACATAAAATACATGGCCATACAAGGGCATTATGGCGATACAAGAGCTATTTTTTGGAGACACAGGGTACTAGTAATATGCTGCAATGTCAGAATAGAAAATAGACAATATAAAATATAAAATATAACTAAAATACATGTAAACCATACGACATAAGACCTAAATTATATTTAAAAAACAACAAGGTATAAAACATTCTTCATAAGATACATAAAAAAATTTAAGTAACTACACTCTGTAGCAAAAAAAATCGACGCGCCAAAAAGTTGTCCGATAGAGACAAAATTAGTGCATAAGATTATGCACAGATTAGAAAATGATTAAAATTTCAGAACAATTAAATGATTTATTTCAGAGTTACAATAGTTGCAAAGTAACGAGCTCAGTAAGGTGTTGACCCACCTCTAGCCTGGATGCAAGCTGCCACACGTCATGGCATATACTGATAAAGCTCCCGGATGGTCTCCTGCGGTATTTCTTGCCAAGCTCCAATTGTTGGGTTAGGTCATCAACATTCCCTGGTAGATGCAGTCGCCTTCCCATAATGTCCCAGACATAATCGATGGGGAGAAATCTGGAGATCTGTCTGGCCAAAGAAAGCGTTTGAGAAGCTGTAAGACAGTTCATAGCAACACGTGCCGTATGTAGTCTAGCATTGTCTTACTGAAAAATAAGGCCAGGGTGCTGCAAAATGAAATTTTAAAGCAAACCAGGTCTCAGATTTTCGTCGGCGTACCGCTGTGCTTTAAGTGTGCCTCTAATGGAGACCAAAGGGGTCCGGCTATCAAGGGAAGTCAAGGGAAGAAATGGCATCTCAGACCGTAATTCCTGGTTGAGGGCCTGAGTGCAATAGTAAAAGCAGGACCGGCACGTTGGTTTGGGCGTCTTCAGACGCGTCTTCGATGATCGTCACGACACAGTTGTAAGCGGGATTAGCGTTAAAAACTATACGTCCTCAGTCAACATCATTCCAACCTGATCTAGCCATACACCACTGTAATATTGCTCGACAGTGTACAGGCGTTAGTGGCAGGTGGCATAAATGTCAGTAGGGGCGTAGATTTCGCTTTATCAGCCATCTGTGAATGGTCATGTGGACACTCGTATTCGGGTCGCACGTCTGATAGTTGATAGAGATGAATCAGGCGCTGTGACAGCTGATCTGACAATCACTCTGTCCTCCCGATCTGCTGTGGCCTTAGGTCGACTGCTACAACCATGACACTGAAATCAGCTATTGTCCATCCATTCTGTCAGCATCTTCTAACCGCCGCATCGCTTCGATTCATATGACGAGCGATTTTCCAATTTACCCACCTGCCTCTTTCAATACAATGATACGACCTCTTTCAAACTTTGACAGTTGCTTGTAATGAGTGGAATCCTACAGAGAGGCACCTTTTCAGTCGTTGAGAGGTATCCTAAATCGCAATGCAACAGAAATTTTTAAGAACAGTTCAAGAACAGTTCCTTATAATCATCTGCTGGATGCGCAGTTCCGATGCACTGGAGATCGCACTATTCATTCATTGGACACCAAAGTTTAATCATTTGCTTATTTGGGCAAAACATTTAAGCATATTAAATCTCAAAGTAGATGATTCGTTCTTTTGGTGCGTCGATTTTTTTGTAATAGAGTGTATGTATGGAAGACTGAAGCTTGTTCAATACAGTTTCAAAATTAAACTGCAGGTTACTCAGTGTTGGCCAGTTGTGCTTGCGCAGAGTCATATACTCATATTCTGCGCAGATGCAATGATACTAAATGAGACATGCAGGTTTTGCACAGAAAAATATCTTGTTCAGTAAGCCTGACAAATGTCATGCCTTAGCGCTGAACCTAAATGCAGGATCTTGCAAATTTGGTGATTGCTGCTCGATTTGTAGCCTGGACTCTTTTACACACCGGCGTGTTGTTTGGGTTGCTTGAAGGTGATCGTATTTATAAAGTGATATACATATAATGAACAGGGCACACGACTTCGACTTGCAAAAGTGCTTAAAAATTTACATATTAAGTAAATTTTTTATATATTTAAAGATAAACTTTGCTCCGAATAACTATGGCCTTTTAGGAATATTGTCTTTCCAACGTTTTCCTCACATATTAATTTACGTTTAAAAAGTATTGAAACTTCATTAATATGAAACAATTTTTCTAATAGTTTAAATTAAAAGCTTTAAAATTTGTTCACGATAGCAAAGACCATAAGAAGTCAAAAACAGTTATGAAAATATTTACAAAAACAGCTCTAAAGATGCTTCTTAAGGAGCAAATCCCTAAGCAAACAATATGTTTTACATCAATTTCTTTTAAAGCACCTGTTTACGTTTGGATTATTAACAAAGGAGGTGGCATATTTTCAACTAACGATTCCAGTAGAATAATAATCACTGTCTAATCCCATTCAAATATACTAGTTAATAAAATATCGGAGAATTTAAAAGAAGGCTGCTATCTAAACACTATAGCGCAAAATCATTTCAGTAAATAACTTTACTAGGTAACTCTGTATATATCTATCCTGGGAAGAAACTTTAACATAGTTATACAAAAATATTGTTCTCAAGGATGGCAATATTTTACCATTAATTTCATTTTCTTTTCCGTTGTTTTATTTTGGTGTTTTATTTTGTTAATAGAGATGTAACATATAAATTTTAATCAAACGTCTGAGTAAATTTGAATTACACTTACCATAAAAATTATTAATAATTATTCTTTTATAGAATTAATCAAATAGCAGCATGACATTTTAATGTGGGAGATCAATATATGCTGTACCAAAAAAAAATGGGGGGGGGGAGAAGAGACTGAAAACTTTCAGATTTTATATTATGCCCAAAGGGGCGTTTTCTTCATTTACACCCACATACGTGTTTCTAAAGCATTTGGGATGAAACCAGCATACCTTTAGAATTTTTGATAGACAGACTCGTGCACTGAACATAAAAATGTTTTGTTCCGTAGTATTGCCACTGCTTGTTTTGAAATCGTTGAGTTTTTAATCAAAAGTTCGTAAACATTTTACGATATCTATACTTTCAAAGTCTGTGCTCGTCTGTCTGTTTGATTGTTTGTGGCATTATCGCCTCCGGAACAGTGGGGAGTTGAGTTTTGGGAGAGGAACTACCGATTTAAAAAATTCGTGGGAAGAGACATTTCGTACGACTTTAATCAGTAGAGATATTAATTAAAAACTCTATAAACGCTAATTTTTGCACTCCTTTTTTCGAGCAGCAAGAGTCTCGGGATCGCTGGTGACAAAAATCTGCTTTATTTCAAAAATTGTTGCCACCGCTCGCTTTTAAATCGTAGGGTTTGTTAGTAAAAAATTTAAAAAATAAGAAATAAAAAATAGCATTGCCAAACATTAAATATGTTTTTATTATCTAATGTCATATTCTGACGTTGAAGAAAGCAAGCGATTGCATGTGACGTCATTGTATATGGAAAATATTTCGTTAATGTCCGAATTTTAAATAAATCGCTGCTGTTAGTAACTTTTTTTTTTCAGGTTAGGAATTAATTGACACCTTATTTTAACATTAATTCTTTTATTGATATTGGATCCTGAAGTCATAGGTATCCTTGTTAACCTGAAATATCAAAAGCTTTTGTTTCCTGGTTTGGAAACAAAAAAAAAATATTTACGAATTATTTGGAAAGAATGAACTGATTTCATTCATATTGAAAAATGTGTTTATGTATTTTCTTTTCAGGTGTACATGGAATTTCTAAATTTTGCTTTGTCCGCAGCCAGCTCATCTGGCGGGCTTGCTCACTAGTATGAAACATAAAATTAAAAATTCAGGCTTTCAGGTACTCGGGTGGAGGAGTACTTTATTCAAAGTTTGATGGGTTTAGGTACCGCCATTTTTTCACAATGCAAGAAACGTACATACATCTGTAATACAGCGCGATAATATTTGGTGGCAACAATTTGAAAGGTGATACAGCCATTTATTTATTATACAGCCGTTTCATATATATTTATAGCGATACAGCCGTTAGATCCGATGCAAAATGCCATTTTGAGGCTCATATCCCTTTTTGGGCTAAAGAAATGTTACATTTTCGCAAAATCTTTCGTTAATTTACGCCGATAATTTTGCAATGCTTTTACGTTTCTTAGCAATTATTTTTAACACAACACCCGAAAAGTTCAGTTTATATATTTTGCGAATAAAATAATATAACAGGTGTATACATAAACATAATGAATCACTATTCTAGGTTAGAGAGATATATAAATCTTCTCTTAAAATCTATCTTAACCATATGCAAAAAAGAAGTCAGTTCGTATTAGATACTTTTACTTGCGTATATCGGGCACAAAGCCTGTGAATAAATATTAACACAGTAGTTCGCTTTCATTCAGATGCAAATTATTAGGATTTTCCATTCAGTAAATCTAGTGAGTCAAATTAAGTTTAGTCGCTACAGAGTCGTGAGCAAAAAAAATAACACTTTCCTCCTGATAGCCATTCCTAAGCTTCAAAGAGTTGTGACCAGAAGAAGAGCGAAAGAAAAATACTTAGAAGACTCGAAAAGAAAATTCCCTAAATACCAGTTCAAGCGAAGTGGCATAACATTTATTGAGAAAAATGTAAGTGGTATTTCGAAGTTAAGTGAATTTTGTTCGTTGAATGCGAAATATAAAATCTAAAATATTCGTTTTTTTAACTGGTTGTTTTCGAAATGAAAATAAATGAATGTGGAAATGGAACTCGTTAATGTTTTAGTTGGGAAAAACTTGTTTTGAAAAGCAAACACGCAATTAAGTCTTTTCATTTAAAAAGAATATTTTATTCTAAAAGATCGATGAAATTCACGAATAGAATGCGAAATTAGTTTTTGTCGAATTCTTCATTCGTTATTTTAAAGTTGACGTTGGCATAAAATGTATTCTTATATTGTGAGATAAAAACCACAGGCTTTATTTTTTTTTTACTTTGTCAGAAGAAAATTCTCTGACGTTTCTAAATACACAAATAGCCGAAATTTGAGCATTTTGTTACACATTGTTCTAAATATGTGTTATTGGGCATTACTATTGCTACACTGAAAAGAAAAGTAGTTAGCGAAATCAAATTTGTTTCGCAAATACACATAATAGAATGACGAAATGATTAAAATGTCTGTAATTGTTTGGCATAAAACATGCAAAAACTAGTACCCCGAGCATCCTTCTTTGAGAAAAATGACAACAGTTATAAGATTTGGAAAGAAAACAAATAGACTTCGAATGGTCTTTACGAGCATTGCAGTCATAGAGTTAATTACATAGAGCTGATTGCCTGGCCAGTGTTGTCATCAGAGCTTGTCTGCAACCGCTCATCAAACGCTTTCAGCTAATGAAAGATCTAGAGAATGCGCCTGCTGAGGAGAGGATCCAGTATTCGATTTGTATCAAGAAACGTAAGACAGTTTGAGTAATATTCCTTTTGTCACAGTCTGGTTGAAGTGTAAGACAACGGAGGCATGCTACCGGGTTTAACACTGATAGATCGGTTTCAGTTTGACTCCAGGTGAAAGACTACTGCCTCTGTTTCCGTGGTTTTTCTCACATATAATGTGTATAAAATTCATTTCCCCTTAGAATGTTTTTTACGAAAATATCCTATCCCTTAGGCTGGTAGCCTTCGCCTGCTTTACCATAATCTGTTAAAAGACCACCAGCTGTTGCTGTAAAATTTAGTTAGTTCATACATTGCTATAATTAACGTAATTCAATACTTAACATTCTTTTAGAGTGCGCATTTGCAAACAGTGAGCAGTCAAAATTATGAAAAACATTAGTGTTACCACAATGTTCACACTGCTGCTAATACATAGTTTTATAACAATAATCTTTGTAATAATTACGTGCATACCGCATGTTGTACGAATTTTAAAAATAATGGGACAATTCTATACCTCTCGTTCTGCTCCGCCAATTCATAAAATTCAACTCGCATTTTTCATGTTTCGAAAGTGAAGTTTGGGATATATATTAGATTTGTATATAGCATTGTTCTAACGTGTGCATTTTGACACAAAGTCGGATTTTTTGTGAATTCACATGTCAATATTTGTTTTCAGATTCCGATTCTGGGACTCAAATTATGCCTAAATAATTTTATAAATTTTGGTGCGAAATTTAATCAGAATTAAGAAATATACCTTGATGCAGTTTTTTTTTTTTTACTTTGTGCCGAGAATAATTCACTTGATGAACTTCTCAGCTGACGGCAACTTGTTTCACTTTCCCTTTCATTGTGCGTGAGAGAAAAAAAATTACCGATTTTTCTTTCTTGAATTTATTTTTACTTCATGCTGCATTTTTAATCAAATTTATTATTTTTCTTTTTATAATTTAATTTCAATTATTAGATTTGCGTAGTTAAATTATTTTTCTTCAAATAGTTAACAAAAATCTTTCTGTTTATTCATTCTCTTTGTGTATTTTACGAATGTTTATTCATATAAGCAATTTTTAATATGATTTGATTTATGTGGATAGCATTCCTTTCAAAAGAAGGCGCACGACCTATATATATATATATATATATATAGGCACATTGGTTAAATTATTTATTAACGGTATCCAGTGCGTTTTCTTCCAAGGTTTTTTTAAATGAAATATGTTTTGTGAAATTTGATTATATAAAACGTATTATAATCATAGAGCTGTAATATACTAGAGAGAGAAACGACAACCCTGAAGGGGAACAGGAATGCGAACCACGTGACATATGGAACATTTCCCGAATCGTATTTCCCGCGAATCTTCCTTACCATTACAGCTCTATGGAGAATTTGTGAGAAGCAAGTACGCGCATTGTTTCGGACTTAAAAAATGGTACTTTCGTGCTCCGCATATGGATGTAATTCCAGATACGTGGAAGGTGAAGGAGTAACATTTCACAGATGAGCTTTTTCTAAAGCTTTAAAACATATTTTTTATAAAATATAGAGGTGTTTTAGCCACTCTACTTGCCGTTTTCTAATAAAAATAGATTTTCTAATTTTATATAATATATGCATACGTGAAATAACATTTAAATAAAAGTACCTTAATATATATGTATGTTTTTAATAACTGCGTTCTGAAAAAAATGTTAAAATTTTAGTTATATGATATAATTTTAATTAGTCTAGTATTCTGCTTTGGCGACATTTTTTGTACGCCAACAGACTTTGCTTCAAATGCGTTTAGTTATATATTCTTTGTATGCGTTTGCTTATGCGGACATGTACGAAGTAGTAATGTATGTATTTAATACTTGGTAATGTCGATACAATACACTGTGTAAGAACTGCATAAAATTATGATTTTTTT
>KK112099.1:242355-263393 GCA_000611955.2 Stegodyphus mimosarum
GATATTGCTTATTTCATTGTAATATTTTATATTATGTTTTAATTATATATAATTTTAATTATAAAAAAGTTTTGCATGATACTTTTTAATCTGTTTAAACCATTTGAGTTCTTAAGATTTTGCAAAGGGAAGTTGGTTAATTTATTAGAATAAGTAATATTTGTATTAAGGGATACTGCATATTTCATTGTCATTATATATATATATATATAATACATTTTTATTTATTTCGTTTTTGATAAAGTTGTTCTACAGAGTAAAATTCTGCTCGAAATGCTTTGTTTTTGAGTTTCTTTCATGTCATTTTTTGCTTATTGCACTGTTTGTAAGATATTGAAAAGTTTTGCATGATTTTTTTGCATGAGCCAGTGCACCTCGAAGCGAGTTTTTCGAAATTCGAATTAGATTTATTTTTTATTGTATGTTTTCTGACGAAATCGCGTCATTTTCAGACATAATGGGCTATAGCAAAGCGAGATTTCACGCTACTGAACAGTTTAAGAAATTAAAAGATTGTTTCTTTTTGCAAAGTTAAATTGTTTAATTAATTTATAGATCTATATTTAAAAGGACGAGTCTTTCTGTGTGTGTAGGTGTCTTTCGTTCGTACTGCGCGTAAGCTAATAGACCCAGGCCTATGAAATCTGGTACATAGGATGCATCTAGACAAGAGCCAGTGCACATCGATTTTTCAAAATTCGAATGATTTTTTTTTAATGAAATAGTATCAAATTGTGATTTTCTCTCATTATATGAACAACAATGGCACGCAGCCGTTGTTGCTGATATCAGCACTATTGCCACCCGGAAAAATGAGGGCGATAATTCTGTGCAGTTTTTAAATTTAATGTTTCTCTTGAATACTTGACGTTTCTCTAGAGAAGACAGCAGGAAGTTTGTTAATTTATTTATTAGGATAATTAATATTTGTATTAAGGGATATTGCTTATTTCATTGTATGCTTTTTATATGTAATGCATTTTTAACTGAATTTTTTTCCGTTGTTGTTTGTTTCTTTTTCGATAAAATTGTTCTGCAGAGTAAAATTCTGTGCAGTTTTCAAATTTAATGTTTGGTGTTCTCTTTAGGCATTTTTCCGGTACACTTAAAAGCCAGACGAAGGCTGGCCGCGCAACGGCTAGTTCATCTATAAAGAAGAATGGCTGTTTGTATGTTTGTTCGCTATTAACTCAATCACTACTGTAGCTATCGTCACGAAACCTTCTAACATTCTTTTCTGGGTTCTGGAAAAGTTTGACGTCTACTTTTTTGCAAAAAAAAGTAACTGAAATCAGAGATAGTAATTAAAAACTCCGTAAACACTAATTTTCGCACTCATTTTTCTCAGTAGCAAAAGCCTCGCGAGTTGGAGATAAAAATTCCTTACTTCGAAAAGTGTTGCCACTGCTCGCTTTCAAATCGTGAAGTCTGTTAATTAAACATTTGTAAGTTTTACGAAATATATATATATGTATAAAGAAGAATGTGTGTTTGTTTGTTTGTTCCCGTTATTGATTTCTTATCAATTATGACCAATGTTTTGCCACATTTAATCGACTAAAATTCAGTAGGTGAAATATTGAATGGAACTTGAGCTTTAGAAAAACGAAAATCATTGAAAACTGTGCTCCATTGTTGCTGATATAATGAGAGAGAATTAGTTTATTTTTCTATCGAATTTTTTTGTGTGGGTTCCATATCGCATCAGAATGAAAACTGTATAGCTATGAACCGTATTTTTTGCATTGTTATAGATAAGGATTGCAGCGATATCGTTCTCTCTGTTGTTACAAACGTTACTCTCAACCTAACTAAACTGGCATCGGGTACTTCAGCTACTTTTAGTATTGAAATATTTTTACACATTTTCTTTTCAAATGCACATAGAAATTATGAATTTTGCTTTGGCAGCAGCCCGCTCATCTGGCGAACTTGCCCACTAGTTATATTTAATTTTTGAAAATGTATTATGTAATAGAATGTGATGAAATGTTTATGAACAGAACGCTTATGTAACAGAATGTAGAAAGTTTATGTAACAGAATATTAGAAAGCTCATTTTTGATGCCATTATCTAAAGATTTACATAATATGTAGTAGCTGAATAAAATGTTTTCTTGTCTGTTTTCATCCCCGGAAATCCAAAACATGAATTTAGAGTAGAGGGTCTATTTACTGCTTGTAGGCGGTCTATTTGTGTTTGTTTTGTGTGATCTGGTCATAATATCGTGAGCTGACGATACTTAACACATCGGTAATAAATTCTCTCTAGTTTTGTAGAATAAATTTATTTAATATACGATATACGTATTTTTAGTTTGTGTTTTGTTTGCTAAACAAGCAATAAACTTCGTAAATATTATTATTTTTCGGAGGTATCATTTTTGGCGGTATTATTATCTAAATTAAATTAAAGATTTGCTTTACTAAAACATTATATATTCACTTTGTTTTTTTGTTTTAGCAAGTTATAATCTTCATTCAAAATTCTCGCAAGTAATTTTTTTATCCAAATTGAAGTCATATTCCATTATGTTAATTTGTTTTTTAAATTATTTCCGCTTGTTATGATTTATTAGCTCAGTTTAATTAATTATTGTAATTTGGTTTTCCATTAATCAAACTCTAATTTAAGAAACATTATTGTGAAGAACTGCTTTTGACTAAATATTTTTTATTTCAAAGGTTTTAATTAAAATTACTTAGTCTTTTCGAGAAAGTTCTAGAATCCAAGGTTCAATTTCGTTTTTGATCAGACGACGCATTTCTTTGTTTATAGAAAAAGTGAAATCCTTGACAAATGTTCTTTTATTAATGAACTGCATTTTTTTTCAACAAGCTTCGTGGGACTGGGAATGATATTTCCGCTTATGTCTTTAGTGACTTGTGAGGGCAAATAAATTTCGATCTTGAAATTTTTTCTAGTAAGTGTAGTCTTGATTACCGGTATTCAAACTGAATTATCAAGATCACTAACAAATAGCTAAGTTTACTGCTTTCATTTTTGAGCTATCAAAATGAG
This sequence comes from Stegodyphus mimosarum, assembly GCA_000611955.2. Lineage (NCBI taxonomy): Eukaryota > Metazoa > Arthropoda > Arachnida > Araneae > Eresidae > Stegodyphus > Stegodyphus mimosarum. The sequence continues at coordinate 245,378 of KK112099.1, forward strand.
CTGCTACTTGAATAACAATGACAATAGAATCAACATTTGAAAACAGTATAATCAGGAATCGCTACTAGTTGCCATTCAAGTAAAAGAAATAGAAATACAAATACGAATAACTTACTCTTACCTTTCGGCATAAAATAAATATAAATATGAATATTAACAAAATGTTGAAGTTAATTTTACGAAAAATTTAAATATTTGTAAAAAATATAAAATACATGAAATTTAATGTAAGTATTACTCATGCAATAACTGGACCACTAAATATGTGTCTCGCTCTTGTAATATTTTATTCTTGTATATTAGTATTAACGTTTCGCGATTTAATACAGTTCGGTGCTGAACTATTAGAATTAACATTAAAAATTCGAAAGGAGAAGTGCTTCAATGCTCCTCTTAATTTTTTTTTGGAGTTATCTGGAATTTCTTGAACCGGTAGCTCTTGGAAGTAAAGGAAGATCTGAAAATTTCAAGAATCAAACCAACACGCATGGACACGGAAAAGTTCAAGTACTGATGAAGAAGCAGCTTAAAAGTGCGTTCGGGATTTCCAGAAATTAATAGATTACAGAACAGAAAAAATTTCAGCTACGATGGGACTGCTTCTTTCTGGAAATAATCCTTAACCAAACATTCATCATTAAACAGAAAACGACATTGCAAGAACAAACTGATAACGATAGATAAACTGCCTTCTTTTGTGCTAATGTTTGTAACTACTTAAGCCCAATTCACACCAACACGTTCACGCGTTGCGTTCGGGCGTAAAGCGTTGACCAATCAGAAGTGAGCTCAGAGGCGGCATTTTCCGGCTGATCGGAGAACGTGTGAGTTGACTTAACTTCAACTTTTCGACGCGTGACGAGTGAGTTTCAGGCATCTCGTTTCAAACGTCCAGTTTATACTGCGGTTTTTAAATGATTGCACTTTCAAAAATTCTTCTTGATGAAAAAAAAAAAAAAAAGTCAAATGAACTAATCTTAATTAAAATTTCAGATAATAATAAAAAACTGCGTACGCTAATAGAATAAATAGCTTTATAAATTATTTAAAGTCAAATTCTCAAGTTTAATAGGATTATTTAATTAAGGAATATTATTAGAATAATATTCCTTAATATTTAATCATAAATTATACATGGTTGATAATTTTTACAGAATAATCTAATGCAATAGACTATTGCGAAGAAGTAGTGATGGATTTCGAAATTTCAAATTTTGAATTTTTCTTAAAATATATATATTTACATCACATTAAGGTTGCTCTTGTTGCTTAGTGGATAAAACGTTGGCTTCTTGAGTTAAAGATTTTGGATTGAAGTGTCACCAGGAGTGGTGTTGTAATGGAGTTGGTATTTTTAAAAAAATATTTACAAAAAATACTATCGCTAGTTTCAGAGTAGCCCAGTTGCTTTTTCAGTTTCCTCAATGTGAAGTGTGAAAACCATGTTTAGTCGCAAGATACCTTAGCGCGGAGGTAACATGCTCAAGTCACGCCGACTTTTCTACTTGAGAGAGGTTCAGGCTTCGCGTTTTCCTACCTTTGTGGTACAAATGCACCATTTTTTTAACATCTACCGCGACTTTTTTTGGGGGGGGGGAAGGGACACAAGAAGCTTATATTTATTTTTCACTTCATTTCATTCATTATTCATAAAAACCTAATTTTCGCTCGACATTGTATGCATCATTCTTCTTTTGACAACGAGCATTTGGTATAACTCATAAGATGATCTGACTACTACGATCTGATTCTATTTCGGCTGACACGAGACTAGCAAAAGCTATACTGTTATTAGTATAAAGTTCCTGCTTGAATCTAATTAGAAAATTTAGTGAGTTCTGATATTTAAACGAGTGGTGACGAGTAAACCATTTGTTCAAAAAAATTAAGAAAACTATAATTTGTACAGAAAAGACGCTCCCTAGTATGTAGCTGATTTTATGGAATACTTCCGAGAATTTTAATGGCTTCATGTTTGATTTTCTGAACATGCATGACCACTTTATGAACAATTTATATATGAACTAAACTAGAGGTTTAATCTTGATAATAATTTTCATTAATTTAAAGAACTTTTGCATGGGCATTAGCAAATTTCCTAATTGTGGGATTCAATTTTTAACGTAAATAAAGTAGTATTATATAAAATGAGGTTATTTCAATGAATTTTAGATAAATGTGACCTTATAAAATAGATAATGGCTGTTCATTAATATATGAATGACTAACTGAAGTAATTACTGTTACATTTAAGGTAAAAAATATGTACATAAGGCAGAAAAAAAAATATATACATGAGGCAGAAACTAAAACATTTTTTTTAATTGCTGTTGTTTATTAAGTTAAAAGTAACTGCTTCTTTTAAGTGTGATATTTAAATTAGTAATGCTGTAAATCCTACATATATTTAAACAAAATATACTTTTCCTTGCATTATTTAAACCATTTAAGGAAACATTTAAGGGCAAAATTCATAAATGAATAAAATTAGATATATGCAGGGTTAGATATATACAACGATCCTTTTCTGGGATATCCAATTCCTGTCTTCCAAACGATTCTTTTCTACGATATTCTGACAAAAATTAGTGTTCTGCTTTTGAATAAATGAGGCTAGAAATTCATCGAATTGATGCGAAAGTAATTCAATTAAATTTCGTTTCTTTCAAGCGTATTTCTTCAATTAAATTATTTGCATCTCCTTGCTGCAGTCATCTCTCACATATTAATATAAACCACTGCATTCTGCTTCTCTTACACAAAGTAAAATAATTTTAATTAATTAATCCAGAAATTAAATCCATTTTAATTAAAAAATGTAATTGTAAAAAGTCAAAAGACCACACAAAAATTTCTCGTTTTTCCGATACAAAGAGCCATTTAGTGCGAGCATATGACAACTTTTAAAGCGAAAGTTGCCGCGCTGGTGTGAACTGACGTACGCGGAAAGCGCTTTTTTCCGCGTTGCCGCTTTGCGCCCCAACGGACTAGTGTGAACGCAGCTTTAAAGACAAAAGCCTTTTTGACTTATCAGTTTGGAAATTGTCGAGTCTTTAAAAGGCAAATTGTTAATAGATGTTAACTTGGTGTTACGTGGAGAAATAACAGCCCAGCTTGGGTAACTACGCAATTTCTAGCGAATGGTAAGCCCACCAGCGGCTGAGACGTAAAGGATGTGATCACTGGTAGTTAGACCAGGGTTCGATTCCGCGTGAAAGAATCGGTTGCATAAGCATTTTCGTGGTTTCCACCATGCGTAACGCGGATACGTCCGACTGATATAGAATTGATCTTTAAGGAATTCCGAAAGAACCGTTTAAGTATTCTTCATTGCTTTTGTCTTATCAGTCGGGTGTGGGAAAATGTTTCTGGGCGAAATTAGCATGGAAATGCTAATTTCGCCCAGAATAAGCTTTAAAGAACACGAAAGCGAAAATGATGCTGTAGATAATGTTGTTTCCTTGGGTAAGATCACGCATTTGAAAGTAAATTGAGTAGATACAGAGGAAGAAGTTGACAGGGCAACGCTACGTGAAACTACCAGTAAAAAGTTTTAGCACTTAAAAGAATAGAAAATGGTAAGAGAACAAAAGGAAATGCTTTGAGAGAAGGTTCAAGACAACAATAAAAAGAAAACAATACAAACAAGTAAATTGCGCAAAATGCTGCAACATTGGAGTGAATAAAAAATGATTAATCTGTGGCATTTAAATTAAGCCATTGTTTCTAGAGCGGACAATTTCTTCAGTGACAATGCCATTAGTCACCTTAGAAATGTGTTACACAAATCACAAAATCAATCGTTGTTGGATAGGTAATTTTTTTAATATCTTTCTCTCCAAAAAAAAAAGGGAATGATGACATAACCAAAATATAAAACCAGTTTAAATGATAACTCATTTTTCAAACTTTAAATGATCCCTTTATAGAAATCACGTAAACTGAACATGTTTTAGACAAAATTAATAAATACACACTATTTTTATTCTTTTATCAAATTTCTACCTATGAGAACTTAAAAATAAATTTCTCGTAAAATCAAATAGTATAAACGTTTCGAAACACGAATCGCGGACGGGAACAGCTTAAGTTCGTAAATCAAAATAACACTGTATCTGGAAAAGTCCATTCTTCTAGTTATAAAACAGAATCATTCATCTTGCTTTTTAATTATAAATTATACGTGTAATTTATATAACGCTATTTTCTTATCTTTCATTTATTTACTGAACTACAAAATTTAGTTAATATCCCTCTGCCGTCAGAAGTTAAAAGAATTTCTGATTCAGATCACTTGAATTGATACGCAGAGAGCATGCTCGAGTTTTTAAGTAATTAAAAAGTTGAATAAAAAACTATTCTGTTCGAAGTATAAAAAATAAGATTTTCAAACAAAATGCTTAGAAGATTTCTATTGCAAAATTTTGCATGAAGTTTGTCATATTTTTATCTACACAAAAAATGTGATATTTCTATGTACACCAAAACCTATCATACTTTGCATACAAAAAAGTAAATTAACTCATTCTCAAATTTCTGCTGACGTGTTTGACCCGTTATAACTTATTTATAATCAGTGCTATATCTGTAGCCAAAATTGTTCATATTTTGTCTTTCGAAAATTTGTTTTTAAGTTCCTCAATCCATATATATGTAAAATATAACAAAATGCGATGTCTGCGCTAAGAAACGATTAGCAACCTTAAAATTGACTATTCTAAATTTGGTGTTCTCTCCCTAAATTCCCCTGTTCTTCCAAATTCGAAATCTTTCCATGTTACATAACGCTGCTTGAAAATTGGAACGAAAACCTAAAATTAACCAATCATAGCTTAGCTGTACTTATGCACCTACTTAGTACAAATACTGCTTCGGAAACAACTACGTCACTCCTTTTCTTAACTCCTGCCTTGTCAGTATTTCCACGCTGCTTATGCTTTCCTGTCAAAGATGGTTACGTCGTACGTTTAAAATCAGTGTACATAAAAATTATCGTATTTAACTAGGATTAGATAAATGTCTACCAAAATAATTTGATATGTGTGAAAATAAAGATTGGTGATTCGTCAAAATCCAGTTTTTGTTAGCTTCACCTGTATGCTTTCACCCTCAGGCATGATAACTATCGAAAGTTAAAAGTACCGGTGTCTTCTACGCAATTAAAATAATATATGTATATAATTTGTTAGGAGATGGAGAATTTCTTCAGAGATAAGCTAAATCCAATGTTTAAGACAATTGCTGCCAGAAATAATAGTTAGTTAGGTATTCCTACTTGACACCCGCATCGTATCCAGATTTCAGACAAAGCTAATGTCAACCAACTTAAAGTAGAGTTTTTAAAATGATACAACACTGTTTTTCAAATACAAAAGAAGTGAACCATAACTCTGAATAATATTTTGACGCTTTATATGATAACTACTGCCACATTTTCAATATGAACGCAGTCCCGATTATATATGTAAAAAAGTCTATACAGTTAATTTAATTGATAAAACACTTTTCTTATCGCATACGCTGTATATGCCGGCATCATAACTTAGCATTTTCACTCATACTCTACCTTTCGTCTGCGAGTTATATCTCCTGGACGACATATCTTTATTTTGAGCATACGAAAAAAATCTCATCGAGGACAAAATATGACACTGGCAATTCTTCACTAGGCATTACATACAGGGAATGTTTACACATTTCTAGAAAGATTTCGTGGCAGTTTAATTATTGTTTAAAATGTACAGACAACCTTATTAAATGTTCAATATTGATAGCCGTTTTCCTGTCTATAAACCTGCGTCCTGATTCCATAATAGAAACTTTTCGTAAATTTTCCAGAGGTATTGTTTGCATCACTCTTTCACTGCTTTTCAGAATTCGTCAACCGCGGTGGGTTTGAGTTTAGAAAGAGCTCTTTTCAAAAGACTAACGGCACAATAGTCCATAGTAGATGAAACGTCAGAGAACATCGTTGAAACATATGCTGAAAAAGTATATATGCAATATCTGACCGCCTTCATTTTTCCAAGGAAGGCAGTAGTACTTTTTGAAGTATGACTTGTTGCTTTGTTTTGATGAAGTTTCACATTGTCAGAGACAGTAGGATAGAAAATGGAATTTCTTTTGTAAATGTCGGAAATAAATCTTTCTCTTCATAGTACGTTAAGCTGATTTTAACACTTTTCCCCTCTCTTTTTATTTTTCATTTCTTATTGTATAAGAATCCCAAGACAATCCTGAACCTCTTACTGGATCTTTCTTTGCATTGCTAGCACAAGATTTATGCACATTTTTTTTTTCGTTTACGACGCTAAATCGACCTTGTTTGCTGCAGCCATTTAAATAAACTCATGTTGCATCAGAGGTCACAATCCATTTTCATTTATCTCTTACCAAATTCTTTTCTTACAAGATTCCACAAATTGTTCTGCACTGAGCCGCATACCTCGGCGAAGCTGGTGAACATCATGTTTTTTAGATTTTTGAAGTTGTAAATTTTCGTTTATTATTTTATTTATTGTTGCTACAGATGAAATTAAAGACTTTGATTTCTGCTTCGGGGGATTTTCTCTTAGCATCAAAGACTGAACTTTAGAAACATTAGAAACAGTACGTACCTTTTTTGAGTATTCTTGAATATTCGTGTGGGGGTCTTCTTTCCATATAAAAGTGATGACTGCTAACTTTACTCTATCCGATGAATAATGTTCTTATTTTTCACTTAACACCATGCATTTCACAACGTTTTTTGAATTGTGGAATAAGACTATTTCTCTTCGGAAGGCGCAAATTTTATCCTTCAATCCGCAGCTTTTTTACACGTGATATTATAAAAGAAGAATAAATGTAAAATGCAGACAATTTATTTCATTTAAAAAATTAACTGCTGGGAGAAATTTTTATTCCAAAGCATGACTTTTTACTTCTTTGTACAAAGTAAGGGAAGTATTGTAATAACGAAAAATTCCGGTTAACATATTTCAACGAAAATATCCAATTGGACAGCTATCGAATGCAAACTAACTATGTTTTCATTCGACATCTGTACTTAAGGACAGAATAAAGGACTCTTTTCCTCCAAACGAATTATAAAACTCTTAAAATGGATTCGGAAGAAACTTTTTCGTGATGTCTGTACGTACGAATGTATGCGTCTATCTCGCATAACTCAAAAACCAGTAGCACCAGAACGTTGAAAGTTTGTGTACAGGAGAGCTATAATATATGCTTATATGTACATACTTGTGCACCACATATTGCGGTGGCAATCGCCCGCTCCAAAAATACATATATACACTCATGGACAAAAAAATTAGCGCACCAAGAAGGAGTCGTCAAAATGAAACGAAATTTCACATACGTAATGACTGCTTTGATATAAGTAAATGATAAGGAAATCAAATAAAAAGGATAATTTATTTCAGAGAAAAAGACAAAAGAACGGAGGAGTTAATACTCCGTTGGACCCCCTCTAGCGCGAATGCACGATGCGATACGATCGGGCATTGAGTCATACAAGTTCTGTATGATGTCTTGAGACATTTCGTTCCATATTTGCTGTAACCTTGCCTCTAGTTTGTTCAAACTCGTGGGATGCCCAACTCGTCGTCCCAAATGATCCCAGATATGCTTGATTGGAGACAAATCTGGGGATCGGGCAGGCCACGGAAGGGTAGTAACAGTGCGGGGACAATCTTGTGACACCCTTGCCGTATGAGGCCGAGCATTGTCTTGTTGAAAAATGGCTCCTGGGAGCCGTTGCATGAGTGGCAACACATGTAGTTGCCGGATTTCATGAACATATCGCTGGGCTGTCATGGTGCCACGGAACAATTCTAGGGGTGACCGTGTATTGTAAGCAATGGCACCCCATACCATCACACCAGCTGTGGGAGCAATGTGTCGCTGTACAGCAAAGGCAGGATTGATACGTTCACCATGGGCTCTCTACATACGAACACGATTGTCATCACTACCGAGATTGAATCTGGATTCGTCACTAAAGACGACCTGGTTCCATTCCGCTGCAGTCCAGTTTCCTCGTGCTCGACACCACTCCAAACGAAGGCGTCGATGGGTGGACATCAAGGACAGCACACGTAATGGGTGCCGCGATACCAATTGTCCTTCCGCCAGGCGCCTTCGTATGGTTCGAGAAGACACAGGGGACCCTAGTGAAGGTGCTACCTGTGCCTGGATGGCGGACGATGAAGCAGTTGGCTGTACGTGTGCATTTCTTACGATGTGGAGGTCTTCTCGACGACTGGTCTGTCGAGGGCGTTCTGAGCCTGGTCTTCGTGTACATGACATCTCTCGGGTCCACTGGTCCCAACACCTCCTCACAACACAATCAGAACGGCCTAATTGACGAGTTACTCGCCTAGCTGACCACCCAGCTTCCATCATCCCGACGATTCTCCCCCTCTCAAACTGCGACAACTGCTCTTCAAACACGGCGTAATGGCATGTCTACCTCAGCTCTTCCTTTGTAAATCATTCAGCACACTCAAACAAAGCTTTGGTTACCTGTTTTATACTCCACAGAGTACGACGTTCAACGCCCTCTAAAGGCTATACGTAATGCGTAATCAGGGTGCATTTCTAATCATTTGCATATCTCCCCGACATGTACCTTCATTGCAAGTTTCGTTACAATCCCGCAATTATTTCTTGGTGCGCTAATTTTTTTGTCCATGAGTGTATATATATATACTCACTCTGTTACTTGCCTCAGTGTGCTCATTCTTTTTTATTCTTATATGTTGGTAAATTGCGCACATTTTTTCTTTAAAAATGATTGAATTGTGTTATTCTTATTTTTCGGTTAAGGTTTTTATGCTTTCAGTTAATCTGCACGCAATAATTGTAGAATTATGAAAAATTTAAAAGTTGTTTTTGTGCGGCTAAGCCTAATTTTTGCTTACCATAGCAGCCATATTTGTTTACATTTGAAACTTAGCAGAATATTAAATTCAGTTTCTGTACCTTCAGTGTCTTTTTCCCAAATGGGATCAAAATTAAACAGTTTTATGCACCGAAAATCTGCCTTGTTGCCTGCTGGCTGACTTAATTGTTTTTGCGTGGAAACTGTAATTTTAATCATAAAAATTGTTTTTTGATTGGTTTAAGTGTATTTAGTGTCTTATTTTTTTCCAAATTTTCAAGTTTTAATGAAGATATTTTGAGGTTTTATGTATTTTTGCCTTGCTGCGAACTGAGAACAGAATTAATTGAATGAGAAATGTATCTCTAATGAAATTAGAGGAAGTAAGTTTAAATGGAATGCATTCAAAACTACGTATTTGCAAAAACTGCATATTGTTCCGTCCTGTGGTGTATACATCAGATTTTTTTAATTATTTATCAGAATCTTTATAAAACGATTAAATATTCTCTGTATTTACTGATTAAATACTCTCTGTTCTTCGGAAATATAACAGTGCATTGCTAATCAGCGTGATAATACATACTCATTAACAAAACGCATTTATCGATAATAAATTGTTATTTTTACGTTTTATAACTATAGAATTATTTATCATTCAATGTATTGATATATAATTATTGTGAGTTATTTCTAACGCCATAATTTTAGCGTGCATCTGGCTGCAGAACGTTTGGAATTTCTTTGCCCACATGTTGCATCAGATATAAAATTTGATAAAAATAAACGAATTTGTAATCGTATACGGTCTGCATACACATGTTGCTTTGTCTATAATTCTATAATAATTTAAAAAAAAATTATTTTGATGTCGCTGCCAGGCTTTATTTTATTAACCATGATATCAATCATTTTCAAACGTTTAAACAAAATTTCTAATTTGGAATCTATTACTACAATTCATATTTATTGTACGCAACATATATATGTTCCAGTGCACATATTGTCATCCAAATGTCAGTAAACATTTCAGAAGTTCCAAAAATAACAATTAAAAAATGGCAGTGACGGATTGTGCACAAGAAAAAATGCTAGGAATTTTGCAATCTATGTAGTGATGAAGTGGTTTTCAAACCACTACCTATTATTGGGGCAAGTGTATAAAGATCAGTAACATTTATTGCAAAATGTTGTTAACAACTCCTTGATAGGATTCATTTTATTACACTGTAGGAAAAACGCAGATGAAAGAGTGCCCGAAAATACACGCATCATTCTTACATACGGCTGGTTTTCTTCAAACTATGATTGAACGCTATAACTAAAGAGCTAAATTATTCCACTTTTTAAAATGTAACATTTTGGGCAAAAATGAATCTCAGAGAAAAATGGGATATTTTTACGCGACAGGAAATTATTCAACATTTTGAAATTTTGATATAAATGAAATTATAAGAATTATTAAAAGAAAAAGTGAAAAACGTGAAATGCGTTTCAAAGAGTTCACCAAATGCCTTTAGAGTAGCATGAGACTTGAAAATAAATGATGATTATATGGAGGACATTTTTTATTTTGCGCAGTCTTTCCAACATCTAGCTCAAATTTGAACATTTTCCAGAAATTTGTGGTATGTTTTATAACGGATGAAAAGACTTTACGAAAATTGCTTACCATGCATAAAAGCCACACAATATAAAAAATGCTTATTTTTGGCGTTAGTTGTTGTCAAGCACTTAGATTGAGTTCATGTTTGTAAAAGGGAAAAAAATGGGGGGAAATTAAATATAAGACGTTCTCTCGACAAAATGCGGATAATTGCAATTATTTAAATTTCTATATTTGAAAAACTAATATGAAAAATTAGTTCTCACTTTTTTATAGCGAATAGTCATTTTAGTTGCACAGACTTTCCTTTCTTTTAAAATATAGACAAACAAATAGTGCATTTGAATTTGCTAATGTTAAATACAATAGACAATTATTAAAAAACATTTTTGCATAGATCGTTGTTTTCTAAATAAATTACTGTTACGCTATTACCTTATTTGATATCTAATTAACAAATGAATGAGTAACATTTCACATATACGGAAGACAAGCTATACAGATGCTATTATTTTTATTAATTATTACAAGATTTTACTTCTATATAAAGATAATCTAATGAGGTATAAAAATAAGATCACGAAAACAAAAATGGCTTTTATCTTAACTTCTAATTAGAAATGGCTGGATCTCCATTTAATTTTTTAACAATTATTAACGATCATTATTAATTAATATGTTAGAAATAATAATAATGATAATAATTCATATCGATTTCTTATTAACCGATAAAGATCCAACAGCTGGAATTTTAGCCAAATTTCTTCAATAAATGTTCAGGAAAACACTTGCCATTTTTGAATTAGTGACTATCTTATTTCAGATCTTAGAAAAGAGATAAGAGTTTTTTATGTATTCTACTTCAGAATAAACAAAGAGTGTTTAAAAATTCTTATTTATATGTGAACTGTTGTGAAAAAATTCTTTTCAAAATTTATCATGACCTATTTTAACTTAAGAGATGAAGAATGGACAAAATGAAATGGTTCTTTCGATGTCGTGTCATCACACATACAGTGTCTCACAAAAGTGATGGGACACTTGTGCTTTACAAAAGGAAACTGTGGTAAAATAAATTAAAAAAACATGTAAACATTTTTTGTGGGTTTGTCTCATTCTTAAATTTAGTAACATTTATTACATAACATACATTTTCTCAAAATATTAAAATATTAATTTAATAAAAATACAATTGTTTAGAACGGAGCAAAAAATGATTCACTTAAGTAATGGGACACTTACTTTTCCACCAAACATTTATCCAAAAATTTTACTTTTTAAAAGGTTTTAATATTTTATTGGATTTCCTTTTACTTTTAAAACATGATTTAATCTTTTTGGGATGGATTCGAATAATGTTTTTGTGATTTCTGGAGTGATTTTACCCCATTCGTCTTGAAGCACCGATTTTAATTGTTCTTTTGAAGAAATGGTGTGTTTGCGAATTATTGATTCCAATTCTTGCCAAATATTCTCTATGGGATTTAAGTCTGGAGATTTAGGTGGTGTTTTTATTATTTCAGGACAGTTATACAGCAGCCAGAGTTTAAAGTTCAAAGCAGTGTGCTTGAGGTCATTGTCCTGGTAGAATTTAAAATCGTTATGAAGTTTCAATTTTCGTGCTGAAGATTTCAAATTTTGATTTAATATGCCAATATACTTTTACTGATCCATTATACTGCAATAAAAACAAGATTACCAACTCCAGCGGACGACATACACCCCCATACCATAACTCCTCCTCCACCATGTTTTACTGTTGGCACCAAGTTCTGTTTGCGAAATATTTCCCTGGGTTTTCTCCACACCAAGATTCTACCGTCAGAACCAAATATATTAGATTTACTCTCATCAGCAAATATAACTTCACTCCAGTAATCAAAATTCTTATTTATGTTGGATTTTGCGAAAGCCAGTCTGAGTTTTCTATTCTTTCACTTACGAAGAATTTTTTCCTGGCTGCTCTACCGTGATATTCAGTAGATCGAATTACTCTTCTAATAGTCTCAGAATTAACAATTACTCCATATAATGCTTGTAAATCAGTAGCAACTTTAGGAGCTGTCATTCTTGGATTTTTTTTAATATTTCAAACGATAATTCGCTTTGTTCCATTGGATAGCTTTGATGGTCGGCCAGGTCTTCTTTTATCCTGAATCATATGATTCTTTTTATATCGTTTAATGATATTGAAAACTGTTGACTCAAATTGACTGTTTCAGCAGTTTCTCTAATAGATTTTCCACGTTCAATATGCAAATTAATAACTAATTTTCTAATTTCAGGCAAAAATTCTTTTCGTTTAGCATTCATGGCTGCACAGAGCTAAAAAACACAAAAATTCCAAAACAAACTGGAAAGAAATAATGCAGACGATTTTATAAATTATTGCCAATAGCTTTTGAGTAAAAATAAAAACCCCAAAAAATATTTTTAGACGATTTTTGTTACAAAGTCTAATGGTGTCCCATCACTTATGTGAGCCATTTTTTGCTCCGTTCTAAACAATTGTATTTTTATTAAATTAATATTTTAATATTTTGAGAAAATGTATGTTATGTAATAATTGTTACTAAATTTAAGTATGAAACACACCCACAAAAAATTTTTACATGTTTTTTTAATTTATTTTATTACGGTTTCCTTTTGTAAAGCACAAATGTCCCATCACTTTTGTGAGACACTGTATCTTACAGAATAATATAATAATATGACTTTGCTTGATATAAGTGCAAAGCAGCGCAACCGCTATAGTGATTTATCATTACATTTGAAAGCGTTTAAATTTTTTATTTAATTTTGAAAATAGGGTCAAAAGGATATTTAAAGCCAGTTTCGTCATTATGTCTACAGTTTTACGCAACAGAGTACATATCTGAATCTTTGTTTCTATAGGACAATTATTACTTTCATTACACTAAATATCACTAAACAACAATAGAAAACAGTAATAAGCAACAAAAATAAATTCTTCGAACTACTTTTGCTAAAGTAAAGTAAGTCATACTTAAATATTGTTTTAAAGCAATTTTACTGAATTTTGCTCTTGAATAATTTTACAATATTTCCAATAACAAAATCGTAAGAATCTAAAATTTATCTATCTGAAATACAGGATGTCTCATATAGAAAGGGACAAAAGGAAGAGCCGAAATAAATTAATTTTGAAACTACAATTATACAAGTTCTATTTGGCAACAGCGGGAAATCTTCCGGCTATGAAATCCCTTTTAGAGGCACTATTAATCGACATGGCGCCATTCATGCAGGACAAAGAGCAGTGGATTTTGGAATACGCCAAAACATCATCGAAAACCGTCATTCAAAGACATTTTCGCACGAAATTTGGTAAAGAACCACCGCGTCTTCACAACATCGAACGGTTGATGAAGCAGTTTCATAACACGAGCTGCTTGTGTGAGAAAACTACAAAATCAAACCGTCGTGCGAGTTCCGAACTCAACGCGCTTCATGTAACGGTGTGGTGTGTGTTCCGGAAACGTCTACAATCCTGGCCATACACCTTTCAGATGGTGCAGGTGTTTTCCGGTAAACTATTGCATAAAGCTTTCTGCGAGGATTTGCAAAATGAGAGGGATGTAGATGGTTTCGCGAACAGATTTTTGTTTACTGATGAAGCCACGTTTCACGTTTCTGGCAAAGTTAATCGCCATAATTTAAGATTTTTTGGGCACAGAAAATCGACAGGTTGTAATAGAATATGAGCGTGATTCTCTGGAGCTGAACGTTTCCTGCTATATTTCGAACAATTGTGTTTTTGGTCCTTTTTAATTCGTGGAAAAAATCGATTAACGGGTACATTTAACAAGATTTGATATCAAAGTAGTTGTTCCCTGAGTTGTAGGAAGCGATTCCCGGCTTCATTCTGCAACAAGACTGTGCTTCACCACATTGAGATCAAAACGTATGCCAGTGTCTGAACGATAGCACTTCGATTGGACGTGCTGTGTCAAACGATATGCCATTTCTTCGCTGGCCACTGAAATCCCCTGATCTAATCCCTTGTAATTTTTTCCTGTATGAATTTGTTAAAGACAAAGTTCATGCCTCCATTTTCCCGGGACTTACTGTAGCTGAAGAAGGGGATAACTGAAGTGCTCAAATCATTTAACAAAGATATGCTATCATGAGTATGGCATCAACTGAAATACCGTATAGATATTTACCATGTCACTGGAAGGTCACTTAGAACATCTGTAGAAATCATATAAGTATCGTTTGACTGTATTTTTGGTTTGTCAAAATAAAATAATTACATTACAGTGTTCACAGGTATGCATGTTTTGGTTGCATTTAATATCACTTTATATATTTGAGGTTTTTATCAAAAATCCTCGTATCCTTCAGATCGCACATGTTAATGAGCCATGAAGGACTAAAGATGACTTAATTCATGACATTTTACAATAATCTGATGAATAAACGAACAATAGTGCAAAGAGAACAATAGAAAATAAACAGTTATTTAATAAATATGTATACTAAAAATTTAATTATTCATACCACTAATGTGATGGATAAACTTTGAAAAGTATTCCGAAGGGAGAAAAGTAACCTTGTATTAAAATTCGCTTTCTGTTATTCTCAGAATTCATTAGGACTAATGCTGAATTCAAGTTTTTTAATGGTTCTGTTACGGAGTTTAAGAAGCACAGTACTTAAAATTAAGGGCAACACATATTCTTTTCAGAGATATGTAACACATGGAAATAGAAATAATAGTGACATGAGCCTAGTATAGGATACGGCCTTGGGACGATTTTGAAAATTGTCGCCTACACAAAAATGACTCGTTTATTGTTCATCATAAATGCCGCGTTGACTGCTCATGATAAAAGTAGCCATATCCCATGTGTACCGTATACTAGGATTCAGCCATATTAGCTCTTATTGTTGCTGCAAATGGTAATAATTAACAGTTGGATATATTGCAAATTAAACGTAATTTAAACTGAAATTTAAACTGAATAATACAATTTTATCTATATTATACTGATCATATCTAGTTCAATAACTGTGGAGTAATTTCTGTAATCAGTAATAAAGAGCTTATAAAATATCACAAAAACATCAAACTGAGTAAACGCTTTCCACGAAACACAAATTTAAAAGAAGTTTTTTCACGCTTGCCGTTGTTTATAAATGCATAGGAGTTTGTATTATCTGAATGCCCTTTAACTTTTGCTTTGGTTGCCACTCATTAAATTATAAATGTATCTATTAAGCTTGGAATAGTTATATTATTAAAAAACAATTTTTTAATCCGTATTAATAAGAACTGTATTAATTTCAACTCTTTGGCTTTTAGTAATTATTATTTGAAACATAAATTAAAAGTATTTGTATGCCTTCAAATCACTTTACTCTTGAAACTGTATATTTAATTGTAAGAGAAGTACTTCAATATAAAAAGAAGAAAAGTCTGAAAGCTATCAGATTTTACATTACGCCCAAAGGGCCGTTTTTTAACGTTTTGTGTGTTACCTTTATTTATTAAATATGATGTTCTTCGCACTTAAACCATAAAAATCAGTTCAACAGCAATATCGCAAAATAATTTTAAAATGAGCATATCTTTAGAACTTCCGATACACAGTCTCGTGCGCTGGAGGTAATTTTCTTTTCGTACAGTGTTGTCATTGCTCGCTTTGATATCCTGAGATTAAATAGAATCCTGAGATTTGAAATTGAGTGTCTTAGTCAGAAATTTGTTAAATTGTTACAAAATATGGAATAGATAATGAAACAAATTCCAAATTCCAAATTTGGGCTTCCAGATTACCATATTTGGAGGAGGATTGCGTTATTCAGAATTTGATGGCTCTAGGTACCGTTGTTTTAACACAATGCGAGAAACATGCATACATTTATACAGATTCTTCGTTATTTAATTTCTTTAAATATAACACAGGACGATAATATTTGATGGCAACAGTTTGAAAAGTGATACGTTCATTTATAGTGAATAGACGCAAAATGCTAACAGGAATTTAGTAGCTCTTCTGAGTTAACGCACCCTTGGGCTAAAAATTTAGATTTCGCAGTTTTTCAATGTGAACTCTGGCTCTTTTGACCGTGATCTGATGCATTTTTTTTTCAAGAATAAAATTAAATTTGGCAAGATAGATGGAGTAAAGTATCACATGCAAGGGAAATCATTAAACAAAGCTAAGAGAATTGGCTCTATTTCCCATAATTTGTCCCGAACGCTTTCAAAATTCTGTGTAATATCATAGCTTTTTAAAATTTAATTACTTTTCACGTGCATAGATGGCTATATGTACAGTTTCTCTCTGTTTTTCGTTCCATCTACTCAGCAATTTTATTTTCTACTAAAGGAACACTCATCTCAAATCGCTCTGGAATGGACAAATGTTATATAAAATATCAGTCAATCTACATTTGTTTTTCTTAATTTTTAAGTTACGTTTTTCCTAGTTTCCATTAAAAACCAGTAAATGCCTTAAATTTTCCATAAAGCCGAAACTTGCCCCTACTGCGTGGAAGATAATTATGTGATATCATAAGGTAAAATGTTGATCCAAAATTTTAGGGACCTAAAATAGTTTCTAAAGTCATGAAATTTTATTTTTGAAAAACATATATTTACTCACTGAAAATAAATTCATCTGTAGACATGAAAACTTCAAGCTTGAAAATAGGTTTTAATAAAATATATTTAAAAACGCTGATGTGTACACCACATGACTTCCTTCTACGGAATGTTAAATTACAGGCATTTTGCATTTCATTTAAAGTTATTGGATTGAATTAAATGTACTTCGTCGATAGCGCATAAAAAACAATAGAATAAATGCACTCTTTAAAATTCACTATATTTGTTTACCATAGCGACACTCCGGAGCTAGTTTCACTTAACAGCTTTATATCTCGTTCATTTCATAACTCAGAATGCACAAAAGATATGTATATCATCTGAAGAATTATCTAATCGTTGCCAAATGTTCTATTCAAATACTATAATAAATCTAAAGTGATGTCTAAAAGCAATTAAACAAACAAAAAAAAAAGGAACAGTTTTTCACAGACGATTCAGTATTTCTCATTCAATTAATTCAGTTATCACTTCGCGACAAGGTAAAAATACACAAAACCTCAAAATATCTACATTAAAAATTACAAATAAATTCCAGAATGGATTAAGCATGATTTGATTCGCAATAATAAAAGAAGGTGTTATCTTTGTTGTTAAGAAACTTAGTTTCTCTAGATTGGCAACAAATCCACTATTCTGCTAAGTTTTAAATGCAAACAAATATGTCTGCTAGCGTAAGCAAAAATTAAGCTTCTCCGCACTTGAAAAATTTTTAATTGTTAATAATTCCACAGTTATAGCATGCAGGTTAACTAGAGGCATAAAAACCATAACCGGAAGATAAGCACAACATAATTCAATCATTTTTGTGAAGTTCAAGTAAGTAAAATGTTCACAACTTACAAATATTTAAGAAACTGAGATCACCGTGCTGAGAGTAACGGAGTAT
>KK112099.1:263455-283597 GCA_000611955.2 Stegodyphus mimosarum
CTGAGCCGAGTAACAGAGTGGATATATATATATTTATACACTTTTGGTGTGGTCGATTGCAATTAAAATACGAAATGCACATCCATATCTTATAGCAGTCCTATATACAAAATGCCAACGTACTGAGGCTACTGGTTTTTGAGTTATGCGAAATACACGCATACATTCGTATGTACAGAAGCAGCGAAAAAGTCTCTTCTGAATCAGTTTTACAAATCGTTTGGAGGAAAAGGGTCCTTTATTCTGTCCTTACGTACAGATGTCACGCGAAAAAACATCGTTAAATTGCATTCGACAGTGGTCAAAATGGATATTTTTGTTGAAATATGATACCCGAAATTTTTCGCGATTGCAATACTTCCTTTTTACTTCGTACAATTAAGCAAAAAGTAGAACTCCATTTCGATATATTATTATATGAAATTTGTCAATTAGTTACGTATGGTGGCTTAAAATATTAAGTACTACAACAGTTCTTAAATATTGCAAATTTCGAGGACCCTATTTACATAATATACGTTGTTAGACCACTAATCTTAAGGTACATTGTTTTGTTTAGTAGGATGTAAAATGTTTTTTGTACATTAAGGGGTTATTGATATTTCCTTATGTAAACAACTGCAATCTATTATTCTTTCTATGTATTTTGAAAAATCTATCTCGTTTAAAAGGGAAAAAAATGTAAAAAACGTCTGAAAGCTCTCAGATTTTATATTACGAAAAAAAGGAGCATTTTATTCATTGACACAGACATACACATTTCGAGAGTATTTCGGCTAATACCCCTTTGGGCTAAAAATATTTAAAAACAGCAGGTCTAGAAATTCCGGCAGACAGTCTCGGGCGCTCAAGATAAAAATATTTTACTCCGTACAGTGCATTGTCACTGCTCACTTTGAAATCGTTGAGTTTCTTAAGTAAAAATTTGTTAAAGTATTAAAAATATGAAATCGATAACAAAACAGATTCGAAATTCAAGATTCGAGCTTCCAGGTGCCCATTTTCGGACTAAGTTATTCAAAATTTAATGGCCTTTAGCTATCGTTGTTTTTTTTGCAATTCGAGAAACATAAAAACATTCATGCTGATCCTTCATTATTTAGTTTCTTTAAATACATTCTTACACACACACAAAAAAAAACGACGCACCGAGAAGATATAAAGCAAGTTGGACACAAATTGATATGCATACAAGTTTCGAAGGAAAATGCAAAATTTTGCATTTTGGCTGCCAATGAATGAACGGTTGTCGCTACAACGCATCTGATCTGCGCAACTGGCAGGATATTTAAGAGGAGAAATTACGATTCCAGGTCATAAATTCTTCACGAATTTCATTCCGTGTACTCTGGTAGACAGTAACTATGCCTCACATACTGGTGAATTTGAGAGAGGTCGTGTAGTTGGGCTCAAAGAAGCCGGTTGGTCTCATTGGCGAATAGCTTGGCATTTGAGCAGCAGCGATAAGCCACTATTAGACGATGTTGACAGGAATGGGTAAACCATGGCCGCACATAGCGTCAAGAAGGAAGCGGTAGACCTAGAGAAGCGACAGAACGTGAAGACCGAGAAATCGTGAGAGCGGCACTCACAGCCCCAGTGCATCATTATCATCGACTGTACGTGCAACTAGTACTTCAGTGACCGCAAGAACCCTTTATAGACGGCTCACAGAAAGGGGGCTGAGATCACGGCGCCCCTTGCGCCGACTACCATTGACCTCTGTACAACGTCAAGCCCGTTTTCAGTGGTGTCGGGCTGATTCGCACTGGAATGTCACTAACTGGAGTAGAATAGTCTTCAGTGATGAGCCCCCTTTTAACTGAGCCTCGATGACCAGCGAAGGCGAGTCTGGAGATGCCCTGGATAGCGATGTGATACCAACCTGACTATCTTCCGGCAGACAGGCTGACAACCAGGAGTGATGGTCTGGGGGACCATTTCATTTCATAGCAGGACCCCTTCGGTTGTCATACGTCGCAACCTTACCGCACAGCGGTACGTTGGCGAAGTTTTAAGGCCTGTTGTGTTGCCCTTAATGTCACGCCACCCTGGGCTTACATTTCAGCAAGATAATGCCCGCCTCCACACTGCACATGTTTCTCCTGCTTGCCTTAGTGCTTGCCGAATATTACCTTGGCTAGCAAGGTCGCTGAATCTCTCTCCTATTGAGCACGTTTGGAGCATTATGGGCAGGGTCTTCCAACCAGCTCAGGATTTTGACGATCTAACGCTCCCATTGGACAGAATTTGGCACGATATTCCTCAGGAGGACATCCGCAACCTCTATCAATCGATGCCAAGCCGAATAACTGCTTGCATAAGGGCCAGAGGTGGACAAACGCGTTACTGACTTTTTTACTTTGTGAAGCTTTATCACTTCAATAAATCATCCAGTTTTTCTCAAACTGTAATATTTTTTTTTCTGTACATGTAAATCACTTCTATTGATTTTCGTCCCATTCGGATAACTCCTTCTTGGTGCGTCATTTTTTTTTTTTTTTTTTTTTTTTTTGTCTAAGAATTTATAATACAGGGGGACAGCCATTTACAGTAATTCTACGCAAAATGCTGTTTCGAAACTAATCGCCCGTCTGGGCTAACGTCCGTTTGGACTAATAAATGCATCATTATTTATGGAAAATGTTAACATACTGTACGCTGTTATTATGAGAAGAAAGACGCTGCTTTTTCTAAGTTAGCGATATCTAATTTAGCCATTGATTAAGTATAAATATAATTACTTTGACATCCAATGGATTTCAACATCTGTTTCGTATTTAAGTAAGGAAGAAATTTCTTTCATTTCTGTGCATATTTTTAGAAAGCACGTTTGAAACTATTGCATTATAATTTTTAAAAACGACAATGTTCTGAAGAAGTCAAGATTTTTATTTCATGAATATTTATCGCGAATTATTTTATGGCTGACACTAATGTTTCAAATAGTAAATCCAATTTCAATCTGAAAAATAACCCTGATCTCTAACTTGCAAACTCCAAGAAGTCCATGAAAAGAATTTTCTAAAATACTAAACTAATATACTGAAGACAATTATATAAAACCACGAATAAATTCGTCTCTCTGTTCATACGTTCCACATACTTGAATAATTTCACTAATTTCTATTAACACCAAATATTCTTTCTTTTCCAAATTCTTTTAAGAAACATTGTTCGAGCAAAGTATATTAATTTCCTTCTGGTATTTGCTTATGCTGTAGAATATTGGAATAGTCGCTAGATCTTTCTATTGTTTAGTCGTTCCTTTTGACAACAGATATTACTTTGAAAGCTCTAGAATCAATTTTATAATTAAATCCAATTAAGAATTCGTTGCAATTGCCTAAGGTCGTACTAAATTAAGAAGTCTGATGTTTTCCATTATTGAGAATTAAAGGATTTTTAAGAAGGATGCTATCAAAAGCCTTTGTCAATGGCAATAGAAAGCTAAGATAATAGCTGAAATGAATGTAGGAGTATTTATTACAAATAAGAATCTGCGATAGAATACTGATGTCGCAAATCCCTATTTGTGATAAATAGTATACGTATTAGCATCTTCTCTCGGGCAGAGTTTAGCATTTCACGTCTTTTATTAAATTGAATTCCTTTTCCTACGACAATAGTATGCTTATCATGCAAAAGATTCTCAGTACTACAAAAAGTAAAGCTTTATTGAAAATGCGTGTAAGGTTTGGATACGTTGAAACATGTAATGATATGCATCGAAGTCATAGATATATAAATTAACAAGAATTAATCATATTATTTAGTGAAATATAATTGCTAATCCTTAGATGTAATCCTTTACACGCTACCCTAGTTATTAAATTTCTGAAACAAATTAGAAAATTTTATGAAAAAAATTCAGCGCAGATGTGAGTAGGTTCTATAAAATAAAATCTGAACTGCACGTGTGGTCCCCATACAGCAAACGTTACAGTTGATATTATATTGATTTTGTTTTAAATTAAATCCGAAAACTGTATCTTTTTATGGAAAATTTACAGAGATATACTTAATGTTCTCACAGAAATAGTTGCAAATAGAACGTCGAGACGACACACAACGGTTAGTTGCAAAAACAAGCTTATTTTTATTTTATATTGCTTCTGACATTGTAGATTGGTTATGTGTTCGGAAGCAGGAAACGTGAAAAATGTACACTGCTCTCGCCAGGACTCGAAATCCGGCACACGATAAAGAGGGAGAAAATTCTTTACATTTTCCTTTACTTAACCTTTGACTGGAAAGAAAGAAGCCACAAATTATTGTGGTAATGAATTATCGTCTACTTATTTTTAGTTCGAGCGTCACATATAGAGTCATTACGTTTCTGGAAGCAGGAAGCATGAAAAATGTGCAGTGCGTTGCAAAATGTGTCGGGTCTCGAACTCCAGACCTTGAGACTGCTAGATGGATGTGCTTTTCAATTACACTAAGAAGAGAGGCGTTAAGGAGGGAGGTAATGTTTTAAAAAGTGTGGTTGATAATTATTTATTTTGGTTGGTAACAATTATTTAAAAACAAATAAAAACAGTAGAATCTTTTCCCAAATCTCAAGAAATATGTTACTAAAAATTATGCTGCCTTTTTGCGTTTAACGTTCTCACACAAAATATTTTAAAAAATGATAAAAGTTTTGTATTATTCTGAGAAAATTCGCAATTCAAATAACATTCTCTAATTCGTATTCAAAGGTGTAATGTTATTATTACGATTTCGGTCTTTACTATAACTTCTCCTTTCCGTATTCCTCACCCGACTGCAAATTAGTTGTGTGTACTTAGGCTGAGGTTTTTGGATCTTGAGAGACTGCTTCTGGCATTTCTCCGCTACGTGGATTAGCTTCTGCCAAATCTAGTACTTGTAATTATTTATGTTTTTGATTCGTCTCCCCGGATACTTTAAACCTGACAAGACGGTAAATCAATTGAGCCAGCTTCTAGCTCAGCATTTAATTGTAGAGTCTTTGACTACTACTCAAATTTTAATTTAAATTGACTATTCTATTTATTTACATCACTACGAGCTGTGAAAGTCGTGCTTTTATATTCAAAGTTCTGTTTGAAGAAAACGATTGTATTTATAACTATAAGACTGACGTTTATCTCAGAAATAAAGACTCGCTCTTAGACGACTAAAAGTAGCATAACCGTATTAAGTGTTACCCTAAAAAATAATAAAGCCTTTAGGCCGATTACTAAATACTATACATATATATATATATATATATAATTGTAAACGGATGTGCCCAACTCTCAGTTTAATTCTGATTTGGCACCACAGCCTGGATGCTCAAATGGCGGTTAATCAAATAGCGGTTATTAGCAATCAAATAACGGCATTAGTCAAAAGAGGCAATTTGAACAGAAGGACTATTAATTTCGTTTTCACATTTAGCTTTGGTTCACTATAAATATCGTTCACTTTTCAAATTGTTGCCGCCAAATATTAGATCCCTGTATTATATTTAAAGAAATTATATAAGGAAGAATTTGCATAAATGTATGGAATGTTTCTCGCAATGTAATAAAACAACGGTACCCACAGCCATCAAATTTTGAATATAGAACGTTTCCACCTGAACATGAGCATCTGGAAGCCCAAATTTGAAATTTGTTTTATTATCGATTTCATATTTTGTAAAACTTTAACGAATTTTTGATTAAAAAACTCAAGGATTTCAAAGCGAGCGACGGCAACGCTGTACAGAAAAAACATTTTTATTTCCGTGAGACTGTGTATCGGAAATTCTACTGATATGCTCATTTTAAAATTAATTTGCGATATTGCTCTTGAACTGAATTTTATGGTTAAGTGCGAAGAACAAGATATTTAATAAATAAAGGCAACACACAAAATGTTAAAAAAGTCCCTTTTAACGTAATTTAAAATCTGAAACCTTTCAGATTTTTTACTTTATCTTTTATTTTCTCGATGCGGGTTAAAATGATTGAATAGAGCTATCTTGATTATCTGTATTTGTTTTTATGCTTTTAGTAGTGTCATTACAATCAAATTAATATTTTGATGCAGGATATTCCATTCTTGAAACAAAATATCCTCCATCAAAGTATGTAGCATATCTTAATTATACTAAAATGGAAACAATTTTTTCTTTTCGCACGTGGATTTTATTTGAGATGCGATCCTTAAACTTTCGAAACCACGCCATCAAGAAATACCATTCTTTTTAAAGAAGTAACTGAAACAATATCAGATTGATTAAATATTTGTAAACGTTATATATTTTGTTAAAATAAGGACATGCTTCCTTTCTATTATGTTGTGTAATAGTAGTAAATAAATATCTCATATTCTATAACACTGAATCGCCTGAAAGGAATTTTTCTGTCGTCTTTTCTTTTAAACAAGTGCTATTCATTTGAAAACAGAAAATGTTCTATTTGTAATTACATATAGATAGGATATGAGTTTCATGTGCAAGACTGTGACTTCCACCTTACCAATCACTATTTTTAACAGCTTGTTGTACACAAAGAAACATAAGAAACAATTAGATAAATGACGCCACCCTTGCAACATTGCACTAATTGAGATAGTGAGCTTCATCCGATCATTTGTACAGACATTAGTTACTTTTTGGTAGCAGGAGATAAGAAATGCGCAATGCACTCTCCGGGACTCGAACCACATACCTCTTGAATACGCGCTGAGCGTGCTGACCACTACACCAAAGGCATTCTAAGAACATGGGAGAAATATTTTATGTACTCCCTCTTTTAAAGGGCGACTGGGTTTAATGGATACAATCGCCAATTCCTGGTGGTGGAGAATCATTATCCACCATCTTGATTAGTTCGGGAGCCTTTTTTAGAGACATTAGGTTATTTAGAAGCAGGTTTCATGATAATTGAGCAATGCCCTCGCCGGAACTCGATCCATGGACCTCTTGAATAAGCGCCGAGCAGTACACCACGAAGGCATGCTAAGAAGGCGGGAGAAATAGCTTATTCCTCTTTGATTACACAGAAATTATCATTCACCATTTTAAAAGACTATCATCAATTAATTGGGAAGAAAGGACACGAAACACATGCGCAGAAACACGCGCACATTTGAATTTAAGTCTGCATTCAAGCAGTATTAAATATATCTAGAAGTCTACAATTAATATCTCGTTGCTGCGAATAAAAACATAATATTCCGTTGCCACATTCTATCTTACTAACTGCAAGAATTTGTTATTAAAAATGTCAACACCATTTAAATTGAATGCAACATAATATTTCAGTAAATACACTGTTTAAGACTTTCATTTATAATTATAAGGAAACGTTATGTTTTGAAATAGTTTTCAAAATATATTGTATGTGTAAAATTTATATTATACTGAAGATAATTTGTAGCAATGCCTCTGAAGTGCTTTAGGAATTAAATGTGAAGTAAAACATTTTTTTCTGGTATTAACTGTTTAGCATGTGCTGCAGTATATGTGTCAGGGCCCTAGAAAATATTATATGTAATATTTAAAGCAATGTCTGCAGAGCAAATACGGTATCAAATCGTAGAACAGTCCTTATGTGTATAGCTCGTAATATGTTGCAGACACCATAAATGTATAAACGTTTCTGCGTAAAATATTAAATATGCCTGGAAATAGCAAACATCTTGCTCTTTTCTCCTGACATCTGCAGAGTGTCAAGGTCTCCGTAAAAACTGACTGGTGCATTCAGTGAATGTAGACTGCACAAATAAAAAAAGCAAAAAAATGGGACAGTTCTATATCTCCCGTTCTACTGGGCCGATTGACGCAATTCAAATTGCGTTTTCCATGTCTCGAAAGCGGGACTTAGTATATGTATTAGATTTATATATCGCATTCTTCTAATATAGGTATTTTTACACAAAATCGGACTTTTTCTGAAATGACATGACCATATTTTTCCATATTTCGATTCTACTACTCAGATTATGCCAAACTACCAAGCTTTGTAAAAATCGCACGAGCAGTTTTTAAAAACGTAGCTCTCAAAATCGTAGCTCCTCTATGTTAATTCAATTTGGTATGTATTTATTAATACCTCTTTTTTTATGAATCGTATTTGATTCCTTCCTACACATTTCGAAATTTATGTTTATTCTAAATAAAATTCACTGATCTTTTATGATTTATTTTTAAAATTTGTATTTTTAAGTAATCTTTATAAATTTTTCGAAAACAATT
Source organism: Stegodyphus mimosarum (assembly GCA_000611955.2). Lineage (NCBI taxonomy): Eukaryota > Metazoa > Arthropoda > Arachnida > Araneae > Eresidae > Stegodyphus > Stegodyphus mimosarum. Next base: position 271,650 of record KK112099.1, read on the forward strand.
TTGAATCATAACCTATAAAATTTTTACTATCACCTTAAAATAGATGTATTTCTAATCATACCAGCAAAACATTAGAGCTTTTTATTCAAAATTTCCGAAGATATACTTAAATTTATATATTCGCGCGTTTTGAAATTTGGCATTTTCTTTCACAGCAATAATAACGAAAATGTGGCTTACGCACTTTGTTAAAATTATCTGAAATTAGGAATCATGTGCCTTTTTTTCATATCATCCACAATGTAAAAAGGCAGGAACGTGTGACGTTTCCCCCCCCCCGCACAATGGAAGGAAAGGAAAATAGGTTGCCACATATTAAGAAGTTTGCCAAATGAATTATTCTTGGCTCAAACAGAAAAAAAAATCGACAAATTTAAATTTTGAATTCCTCCGTAAATGTCACACCAAATTTTACAAAATTTAATATTTAGGCATAATTTGAATCGTAGAATCGAAATACGGAAAAAAAATGGTATGTTTTTTAGAAAAAGTCCCATTTTGTGTAAAAATACCTATATTAGAACAAAACTATATATAAGTCTAATATATATCATAAGTCGTGCTTCCGAAACATGGAAAACGCAATTTAAATTTCGTCAATCGGCCCAGTAGAATGGGAGATATAGAACTGTACTATTTTTTGGGGGAGCAGTGTACATTTACTTTTGTCTCCTTCCATACGGGAAAAAAAACGGTCCTTAAAGAGCTGTTAAAACCAATGTCCAACAATACCATTTAGGTGTATATATTCCAGTTCTGTTTAAAAACAGATTGTAAACACACAAAGCTCCAAAGATGCTATCAACTAAGCTATTCTCACTTAAATGCACTCTATCCTCGATGAACCAGTAGTGGACGGTAAAAAACAACAAAAAATCCTTAATAAATATTTCGTAAACAAAAAATTATGGTTTTTCAATGAACGCAGTAATATTTCTATTTCTGAAAGTTATTCACGATGAAAAAGGAGTAAAAAGAGTTTTAGAAAGATATAAATCAGGAGACATTTAGGGATAAAATAAAACACCAGGTTTTAAATCGTATATTTTTCCAAGTTTTGTTTACAGTCTACGGTTTAATGCTTAATGATAAAGTAGTGGCATTTCTGCAGATCAACACTGGATTTTTGGCTTTCAAACTATGACTAAAAAAACCTGCAATACATTAATGTATGATGTCTCTGCAGTTTGTGTTTTATCAGGTGTAATATTCACTTTCTTTTAAATATAGAAAACTGCTATAAATTTTACCAGTTCTTCTCAGTGAAGTAAAAAGGAAAACGTCTGCATTGCAGTAGAGGTAATTAATTCTCTCTCCGTATTTTCTTCTTTGCTGATTATTTCGAAATAGTTCTATACACTAATGTTTGGATGTCTAAGATTTTTCACAAAATCAGTACAGCTATTCTTATTAGCCCAAAGGGGCTTTGTCCCTGAAGGCCTATTGTTTTCGTTTCGGCATTTTGCGTCAGAAATATTAAATGCCGGTTCACCTTTCAAACTGTTGCCACCAAATATTACAGCCCTGTATTATATTTAAATAAATTAAATAATGCAGAATGTGCAAAAATGTATGCATGTTTCTCGCATTGATCGATGGCACCTAGAGCCATCGACTTTTGAATGACGTAATCCTGCTGCGAATATGGGCATCTGGAAGTCCAAATTTGCTATTTGGAATTTGTTTTATTATCAATTTCCTATTTCGTAAACCTTGAACGAATTTTTGATTAACAACTCGAGGATTTCAAAGCGAGAAAACGTTGTACAGAAAAAACAATGGCAACGTTGTACAGAAAAAACATTTTTAACTTCAGCGCGTGAGACTATGTATCGAAAATTTTAAAGATATGCTAAATTTAAAATTATTTCGTGATATTGCTCTTGAACTTAATTTTTTGGTTTAGGGGCGAAGAACATGAAATTTGATAAATAAAGGTAACACACAAAATGTTAAAGAAAACTTCTCTTTGGGCGTAATGTAAAATCTGAAAGCTTTCTGATTTTTGTTTTCTTATACTTTTAGTCTACAAATTGGTTTAAGGAAAAAAAAATCATTGCCCTTGAACATATTGAAAATTATTTTTTTGCTTCCGTCAGTTTCTTCAGTCATCACTAAGATTCGATTGACGTCTACTATTATGAGGCAAATTTAACATTTTCTTCTCTGAAACTAAATTTAGCAAACGATTTCTTCCAGTATTCGTTTTTTAGGCGCATCTTCTTCGAAAGTTTCGCATACATTTACAGCTGCCTTTAGTGCCCGATACTCAAGTTTAAACTCGTAAAACTCAAAAAATCCAAAATCACGTTTTCCCATTTTGAACAATTTGCCCGGGTAAGCAAAGGTTTTAAATTGCCGCTTGGGGAAAAGAAGCTTGAGCACGATGAATGTGATGCGATAAAACCTACTCAAAGAAATTTGCGTAATGGTATGAAATTGTGACTGGAAAACAGAATCCCTGCAACGAAATGATTGTACATTGACGACCCAAAATTTCTATTTCAAATTTTAAATTTGTTATAGAAATGTATGTCATTATCAGGTTTCTTCATTTGTTTCAGTTATCCGAGAAAATCAAAGCTATAAAAATATCTCTTGATTCTAAATCAATCTCATTTAAACCATACTCTGCTATTCAATCCAGCTCAACATTCTTTCAAACAATTATTATCAATGAATTTCTATGGTTGGTGACAGATGATGCGCTGGTCACACGCAGGTTAATGTTCTTGCATTGGATACGAACGCAATAACTTAATACTTCCAGGCCAAATCTGTTTAAGGAAATTAATATGGAAATTATAAAACAGATCAACGTACTTCTTCAAAGATGATGAATAAAAATCAATACGCTTACGAAAACCTATACACTGTCAATCATATTCAGCTCTAATATTTGAACTTTATAATGCAGTATTATCTTAGCGTTCATATTTTAAATCATATATCATATATTAAAAGGCGTCGACATTTTCTGCTTTTTGAGCATATGAAAGATAAAGGTCGTTAATGTATGCACACATTAATTTATTTCAAACCGCTTATCTACTAGTGGCAGATTGATCGTGACTGCTAAATACTGACAGTTCAAGCCGGGTTCGACGTCAGGCAGACAGATTGACTGCATGGGTGTTTTTCATGATTTCCCTCATGTGTAACATGAATGCGAATCACTTTCTCTTAGAACGCGTTCCAAAAAGACATCTTTCTCATTAAGCGGATAGCTCTCTTCAGCTTTGCAGCAATCATATAATGTAATCAAACTAGAGAGCATTATTATCTGTAAACGAAGAATCAGAGTTTATTTCCTAAAGTTGTAACTGTGAAACTTCATGGAAAACTGCAAGAAGGTATAGAGACATTAGGCTATTTAGAAGCAGGAGAGATGAAAAATAAGCATTGCCCTCGCCGGGACCCGAACCACGGACCTCTTGAATACGCGCCGAGTGTGCTGACCACTACACCACGAAGGTATGCAAAGAAGGCGGGAGAAATACCTTATGCACTCCCCCTTTTGAAGGGCGACTGTGGATTAAGCGACACAGTCTCCAAATCGTGGTGGGGGAGAATCATCATGCTCCACCTTTTTTTTAGTTCGGGCGCCAGAGTAGAGTCATTAGGTTAATTTGGAAGTAGGACTCATGAAAACTGAGCAATGCGAAACACGACCTCTCGAATACGCGCCGAGCTCGCTGACCACTACTTCACGAAGGCAGGAGGAATATTACATACCCCCTTTTAAAGGGCGACTGGGATTAGGGGACCCAATCGCCAAATCCTGGTAGTGGAGAATCATTATCCACCACCGTTTTTAGTTCGGGCGCCACTGTAGAGACATTGAGTTTTATTTGGAAGCAGAAGATGGGAAAAATGAGCAATGCCCTCACCGGGACTCGAACCAGAACATCTCGAATACGCGCGTAGTTTGCTGACCTCTACACCACGAAGGCATGCGAAGAGAGCAGGAGAAATACCTCATAAAGGTAAACCAAAATAAATAAATAATGGCGAAGCATTTAGTTATTATAATTGAATAAAACACAAAACGATAAATAAAAGGTAATAAATTAAGCTAAATTAAGAAGTTCTCTTAATGAGTATAGTAGTAAGTGGAGCTGATTATCATTCTTCAAATCGCAGAGAAGCCGTATGGAGATATATAATTTCCTCTCTCGTTTTCCTTCGGTGAAATATGGGTCTCTCACTGCGCTTCACTAGGCAACGTTTATGGTGATGAGATGGCTAAATGACGGATGTATTCGCCCAATCTCAATGATAATTAAAACTATATTTCCGATCATTTGATAAAAAGATTAAATTCACGTAAACTGTAGTTAAGTAACAAATCAAAATCTCATATTTTTCGGTATTTCGATTAGAAGAACAATTGTCTTCAAAAACTGAAGAGTCAACTCTACCGAAAACTTTCGTGGTGAAACGGATGTTTTTGAAATGGAAGAAGACATATATTAAGAAAGCGCGTTTTAATTAGAAAGACGTTTATGTGAATGGGATAGTTCTAAGAGAGAACTACTGTTGACATTACTGTTTTCTCCGAGTTAAGAACCTAAACTTTTTTTAAAATAAAACAGCAGAAATACTTTAACTGAATTAGTAATACCTGAAATTATTTGAAAAAAGTTAGTTTGAAAGAATTCTTGCAAAAAAAAACTTCAGTCTTGTTATGAATTAGAAAGTGATAATTCGATTTCGTTCGATCCTAGAATGCATATCCAGGAATTTTATTTAATCTCATATTTGACTAGTGTTTAGTTTTAAACTAAGTATAAAGATCTCAAAATTTAGAAAAATACCCTCAGTTCTAACTTATTAGCATTTTATAACATTGATAAATGAAAATCGTTATTTTTATTTTTTTTTAAATTCAACTTTTTCTTTAAATAAGGCATTTATTTCTTCTTCGTTTTCTTTAAATATCTCAGAAATTATCATATTCCATTTCATAGCATAGATTTTTTTTGAATTGTTTATTGGAGTTTTAAATCTTCAAATAGTGTATTTTACTCGTAGTCGCATACCCTTTTTTCGGAATATTGATTGCTTGGTGAAATTTTATCTTATGCTAACAAAGAAAGGAAGTATTGAAAGAATCCACTTTACCAAAACATGTATGTATAAAAAAAATATTTGTTTTAGTTTACGATTTTAATTCTTAACCAGTTTTTCCACAATGTTTTAAATTCTAATATATCTCAGTATTTGCCTTTTCTTTTTATGTATATTTTATCTCAACTTTTATCTACCTACTCAATGATTTCCTTTCTTTATTCAATATTGCACTGGTGCGGGGGTATTAAAAATTATATATTTCAGAGAAAACAATTATTGAGTCCATCTTCATTTGAAATTATGAATGAACAAATACCTTGCTCCTTGAAGAAGAGGCCCATCAGCGGCCGATTTAAAATCGCTGAACACTGGTAGTTCCGACCTGGGTTTGAATCCAGACGAACGGGCTGGATGCATCTACGTTTTCGTGGTTTTCCCCACACGTAACGATTAAGCAAGCCAACTGTCCTTAGACAATCCTCCACGAAAGAATTCCCCTTGCTTAGGCACATATCTCTTATATGCTTTGCCAATTTAAACTAAACCAAACCAAACTTTGGAGGAGAAGGACTCAAAACCCATAGATCTGTTTGATTTTATCAAACTTGTAAATTGAACTACAAATAGTATAATTATATCTTTACATGAAACCCACTCTAAACTGTGGTAGAATTACCCTAATCGCATGTTTGATATTGGCAAGTGTCTCATCATTACTTTGCTTTATGATTTTTAAGCAATGCAGGCCGCCAAGAGTTATAATCATCGCGCTTCATATCTTTTTAAAATACATATACTAAAGTAGCAAAAAATGGAATGATATAAGCTGAGAGACATCTATTAAGTACATCCCAATTATATAATGGTAATTTGTTTCTGAAAGCATATCAATATAATTCCAACATTTCATAAATAGTTCATAGATGCATAAAACCGATAATAAACCTTCTGTACCTCTCGCTATTCTAATTAGTTTCATTACGTAACAGCAATCATATTACAATATCGGAATTCCAACTGATTTATGTATTCTTGACTAATTCCGGTATATTACTGTAATGGGTATTTAAATGCTCTGATGCTCCGTTAATCAGAATCAGAATGCATGTCGGTTATTCAACAACATGTAATTTCTCATGTTCATTGTTAATCAGCTCATTAACGAACTTGCAATATGGTACTGAATATGTCTCATGTTAAATATCTCACTTTGCATAATCTAGTACATTACATGTATGTTACTGGCATTTTCTTCTGAAGACGGTTTGATATTTTATTGGCATTTCTAGCACAGTGTTAAGTGTTAAAAAGGTATACAATGCATGAATATTTTCACAAATTTGTTCTCCAAGTATAATATTTCACAAATATCTTCTCCATGTCGTAAAACCTGCTGATTTTATTAACTCGTTTTCTGTCGGAATGAATTTTTTTTACATCGTAAGCAGTTTCCTTAAGTATTATACAAAGATCAATCAATCGTTTTAATTGCAGAATAAAGCAAGTTATACATTAAAATGCACATTTGTCTAAGGTGGAAACCTATACAAAGTATGGTTAAATTAAAAACGTATTAATAAGAATGTACTATACTCAAACACTACCTTTATGCCTACATCAAATATTCGATAAAGGAATGCCATTTCTCAGCCATTACTAGAATATAACTTCTCTCAAATGATGGTCCAACTATTTTGGCATTGAAAGTATTGTCCGAGCTGATGACGTTTCTTTTTCTTTCTTCTTTTATGAGTACTGAACATGAATATGAACCATTTGTGATTTCAACAAGAGAGCAACACGCACATAGTTGTATTATACATAGACAATTTGCTTCAGGTATTTGCAGAGAAATTAAAATTTCACTATTCTGGCTTCTCTTATTCTATCCATGTCTCCCAATTTAATGTACCGATTATTTTTCATAGGAGTATCTTTAGCAATAATTTTTCCAAAAGACATTCCTCAATACTGAAACTGATTGATCGCATACCATTTGCTGTTAACAAATCCTTGCCGACGTATTATGGGAATTAACGGATATCTTCCAGCACCATTTTGAAAAATGCGTCTCTTGTATGAATGATTAGACACAAATTTCACAGAGATTATATTCAAATACTAACTGGTAAATGACGTTTCTATAACAATACGTGATGCAGAGAACAACAATAACTAAAAACAAATCTTTGCTTCCGATTATATTTTATTGATACGTGATGAATCATTCTATATCTAAAAACCTTGGAATGGCTTTCCATAAGAAGAAAGAGAAAGCTTCAAGTATAGAGACTTCTTAGTTATTAACAGGTGGTAAACTCAGCTTGTTAAAGAAATAATCCTAAAATGGAGAGAAGATTCAAATACAAAAGTGAAAGGAATATTTTTAACATATATTTAAAAGCAACTGTTTTTGGGGAGTCCAAACGTTTAGTTTCCAGTTATTTGGAAAATTTTTAATCTGGCGGTTTTTAACCCTCCGAGCGTTACGAGTTTAGCCTTGAAATTTCAAAGTTCCTCAAAATGTCATGAACAAGTGTTATTTTCTTGATTTTAATTAAAAAATGACTCTTTCATTTTGTACCTTGATTTCTGTTCTTCCAATATAAATCCAAACCGAAATCAGATATATTAAAAAATAGCAGAAATTTTCATGTGTAACGAATATAGAAGGCAGCCTTCTATACGGAAAAATCCGGCCGTAACGCTGAGAAATGAAATAATTTTGGCTTGGATAATTTAATGTCAAGTTAAAAAAGAGGAGAAAGTTCCGGAAACATGAATGAGACCATAATAAATAAATGAAAAATCTGACGGTTTTAATTAAATCCTTAAATCAGTTAAGACAGATTTTTTTAAACCAGAAACATAATTGAAAAGAAAAATATACATTGATGTCATTGATAAATACGAAAGAAATTTTCATTGCAAAATGTTTAAGAAACAGAAAATGACATGTAATTTTATATTGCTTAAAACAAAAGAATTAATTGCACATTTATTTCTTCGCTTTGTTTTTAGCCATACGTTTCGCCTTTATGTTATTATAAATATTATTTTTCCATAAAATTCCATTACGTAATAAATGGAAATCGTTTGATGAGACGGATTAAGCATAGTAAATGAAGTCCCTAAATAGAAGGCAACTAACTGCTGATATTACGGAATTAAAACTGATTATGTTTTTATTAATTTGATTATAAATTCCGAATCAACAGGTAAAATTCCAAAATAAAATACACTCATGATGTTTAAGTTTCCATTATTTGTTACATATTTTGTATAACATAGGTAAACTTCTATGCTTAAAAACACCATGAAGTTATATTAATTAAGTAGAGTCAAGAAAGTAATTATTAAATGCCATATGATTATTGAAACAGATGTTAAGTCTTACCTTTGTGCAGAAAAGTTGAGTAGACGAATGTTCTCTCTCACAAGAGTCTAAGATGCTAACACCTTGCACAGGGCTGGATGTCATCAGACTGAATAAAGAATTTTCTAATCTGCTGTATTAACTACAAACCCCGGTAATCAAGTTCCTCTTTTCACACTTACGCGCACCCCCCGCCACTGAGTCCAACCTTAACCCCTAAACACCTTTTTGCTTAACTCCCCCTCCTCACCATCTTCCTTTCCTCAACTTGACTTTACTGCAACCTGCACAGAGGTCCAAAGGTCTGTTTTCATTCCAAGTTTCTCTTTGTCCTTAGAGACCGAAGAAATTCCCCGACATGACATTTGAAAACGTTGACAAATGCGCTCCGCAAGCTGAGAAAGAGTTTGAAGTAGTACGACGTGTTTAGGGTGATAAAAGGGGTGGTGCGCATATTGATTGCAGTTGCCAATAGATCTCTCTTTCTTCTTATGTGTCTTTGGTTCCATTTAGAGTGACCTGATTGTCCCAAGGTGTAGCATCTTCAAATTAACTTATATTTTTTTTTATCCATGCAATAAACTTTCGTCTAATAAAAATAAAAAAATAATTTATATCTACAGAAGAAAGTTTCCCATGTACTTCAGTCATTAGGTATTTTCGGAGTAGGAGCAGTGTCATTAGATATTTCTGGAGCAGGAGCATGAGAAAATAGCAACACTGTCGCCGGGATTTCTTAAAACATGGTTTAAAGAATCTAAAAAAATTTTTCCAAAGGGATTTATGATTCTTGTTGGTTTTTTATATAACGGAAAATAAAATTAAAAAGAGTGCAGAAAACTGTTAAAGTCAACTTGACATATTTTCAGGAACATGTTTTACAACCAATTTTCAAAAATGAGGTACCTTCGCTTTCCCCAAAGGGCCATCCATCAGTAGAACTGCATCAAGACAAAGCAAGCACCCGCAAGTCAAAATCTAATGTCAGTCTCCTGGAAAAATGGAACAAGAAACAGATACATATCAAGGCCATTTCCTTCACTCATACCCGTACTAAATTTCCTGATGTATCATCTACGGATGCTTACGCTTCTAGACTTTTTAAAACCGAATTGTCCAAATGTCGACCTACACCTCTCCTTGGGCTCTGAAAAGCTGTTCAAGAAGAATGGAATAAAATACCTCTTCTCTTTCAATACTATGAAGGACTTTATTGTGTTACAAATTTCGATATAGAAATATCATGAAGATTAAGGGTTATCAAATGGAACATTTAAAACACAAAAATTTTATGTATTTAGGTAACATATTTCTGTAAATACAATGAAAATCGTCTAAAATATGTGCGAACAGCCTCTGTATAAACTTGTAATATATACATTTGATGCTTTTCTGAAATACAATTAAGAATATTGCACTAAATTGTTTAGTTAGTATCTTCAAGAAGAAAATACACTGTAAACTAAATTATAATGAGTTTTGTTCCCAAAATGTTGCTTAAAAGCATTTCTTTGCTAAAATTCATGTAACTGTGATGACCAGGTGATCTTAAAAAGACGACTTTAGATTAGAAGATTAGGTATTTAATATGACTAAACAATAGGATTATACTCAATAAACAGTTGACATTTGTACATGGCTGACAAAATGAGATATTTCAATCATACTGCGATTTTCGAAGCTCAGAACTTCTTACTATCTTTACGGCTTTACATCGGCTCATGGAATTAGGTTTAGGTTATTTAAGTATGGCAAAGAACGCAAAGGCTATCTGTTTAAAGGAAGGGAAGCCTTCGTAGAGGACTTTCTAAGAGAAACTGACTTGTATACGCGTTACACATGGGGAAAACCAGAGCCCATGCAGCCAGCCCGTTCGCCTTCATAGATTTAGGAGGCTGCATATTGTGGAAAGTAAAATAATTGCAGCACAGCATATATCGTAACGGAAATGGTCATTGCTTAAATATTGTGATTTCATTTTATAGGTCCGCAAGGTACTTTGTCATAAAGCAGGAACTAAAAGAGATAGTTTGTATCTAAATCAGTAGGTACTTATGCGATAGCCTTGAAATAATCGAATCAAAATTCAGTGGAAAACTTATAAATAAACTAAACATAAGTGTATAAGATGTTTTCTCCACCCTTTCCGCATGCATTCGTTGCGTAAGTAGTAGCATGTTCGAAGCATATAGGTAGGCCCGAAGTTCGAATCCCGACGAGTGCATTGCAGATTTCTTGTTTCCTTTTAAGGACCAATTCGAAGAGACTCTAGAAATGGCCTTCGAATTCAAAGGATTTGAATTTGGTTCACCAGGATTGGCAACTGAATCCCATAACCGACAGTCACCCTTCAAAGCGCGAAGTATAGCAGGTATTTCTTCCCTCATTTCATCATGCCTTCGTGGTGTAACTGGAGGAACTCTCCACGCGTATTCGGGAAGTCAGGATTTCGAATCCTGAGAAGGGCACTGCACACTTTCCATGTTCTAGCGAACTAAAAAGGAGTGACGATAATTCGTCACCTCCATGATTTGTATCCTCTAATCCTCAATCTCCCTTTAAAGGAGGAGTATATTTTCTCCTTCCTTTAGACATGCCTTCATGGTGTAACGGGAAGCGGCTCGACTCGTATTCGGGAGGTCCGGGGTTAGAGAGAAATAAAGTACAATTATTTAAAAACGTTTACTGCATACTAATGAATAATATGCTCAGGCCCCTATTAACTAATAATCTATATATATAAAGAAGAAAGTATGTTTGTTTTTCCTCTAAAAACTCAGTCACTACTATAGCTATTGTCACCAAACGTTCTACAACACCCCCCCCCCAAAAAAAAACAAGTAGTAGACAAAATCCTAATTATCAGGAAGAGAAACACTAATACAAGTAAAAGTATTAAATAAACAAGCAAGCAAAAAGAATAACGGACTTGATTATTAGAAATTTAACAAAGAGTTTAAATTTAGCATACTTGCTATCTGCTCAACACTCGCTTACCACTGATAGCAACACCGTGCAGCTTATTATGACACACATACACATAGATGTTTTGCATGGAATTTGAATCCTAGAATGTAATGTAGTGAAGAAATAATAATATACATATACTGTGTAGACCATCTTTTTACAGTACTTTGAACGTTACCCGTATTTGTCAGAACATAAATGAAACCTCAATATAAAATAATAGGTATCTATAACATAATAGGTATTTATACAACATGTAGTTCTCGACATAAAAAGGCTTAATAATTAACTTTCATACTATACATATATATATATATATATATATTTATTATTACAAAAGGTGTTTGGCATATTATCTCCAAGGAACATAAATTTAAGTGATGCATTATTGGAATAAATTTAAGTCGGTGTTTTCGGTATAAATTATTTACATTTCTATTGCAGAAAATATGCTTTAAGAACTGTAAAGAAATATTATTTTGAACTGTAAAATTTCTGAATAGTAAAATTGAAAAGTAAAATTTAAGGTACT
>KK112099.1:283627-307108 GCA_000611955.2 Stegodyphus mimosarum
AGCATTTCCTGTATTTAGACTGCCAAATGAAATTCATATAGTGCAGCATTTAGCAATATAAATAAATCTTCTACACAGCTTATATTCTACACGCATTTAAAATGAACCAATATTCTACACTCATATAAAATTACTGTCATTGCAATTAAGCTGATATAATACATATTGTTACATTGTTTACAAACAGTTTTTATGTTAATATCTATACAATCAGATTAAATTTAGTGCAGAAAATTGTAACGACCATTTCCGTAGTATAGCTAATGAAAGAAAATAATGCTTAAATATTACTCTAACTATATTTGAAAATAATGCTAAAACAATGTCCATACAAGACTCATGATTTGAAAAGTTTTAGTTTTAACTGGCTTGTAAAAACCTTTCAACTACTTATGCAAAATTCATATCTACGTAAAAATTACTATACCTAAATCAAGTGATTATACAGTTCAACTTTCCTAAAACAATTAACTCCACAGTTCCAGATAACGCCAGTTTCTTGTAGTCTTACAAAACTATCAGTGATTTTAAGTACTGTTATTTAATTATGTTCCTGACAAATGTGTCACTGTCAGATGTGGTCATCTAAGAAAATAACCATTATATGAGGTTTCACTCAATGCAATTTTTTTCTAATAAATAATTCATATTTTATCTTTCCAAGACTAGCACATGTAATATTACATAAACTCTATGAATTATTCACATCTCTCTTAAAAGCAATTTAAAAAAAAAAAAAAAAACATTTGAAAGTTTCTCCATAATGATAAAATGATAATGATGAAATAATGATAAAATTAAAATATGCTTAAAAATGTTTGATTATATGCGTTTTAGCAAAATACCACAAACTATTTAATGTAACAACGTGGATCTAGTCTCATACTTGTATAGAAATATAGACCAAAAAGAGAAAAAAACAATGTAAGCTACGATGATCATCTAAATTTTCACACAATTTTAGTAATGCAAAAAAAGGTTCCTTGGCTTGTAGGTCTTGCCTACCTCATTCAATAAGTAATACACACATTAAATATTTCAGTGTTTACTTCATTTAAAAACAATTACTTTTTTGTTTGCGAAATATAATGAGTACATTTTTCAAGATATAAAAAAATATTCCTTCTACTCAACCACATCACATTAGTCGAACAATTGAAAATTGAATCTTGCAAGATCTTTTTCAAGAAAGGTATGCTCAAATGTATTAGTACGTAATATTAAAATGATAAAGATCTACATGAACAAACTCTAAAAAGTATTTCTGAATTATAATCAAAAAACAATCTTTCAAAAATACAGTTTTAGTAGAATGTAATGTGCATCTGATGTAAACACACTGAGCCAAAATATGAAGTCTGAAATTATCACTTTTCAGTCTTTAAGCACATTCTTTTTAGGATAAAAGTAAAGATGGAAAAACAATTTCATGCACAGAAAATCCATTTCAGAACTATTTAACAGTCGCAAAAGTTCGCTGAATGCATACACACGATTACACGTACTTTAATGTTATTTCCTTTCATATTATTTCATATTCACATTCAATGTTGTTATTTTATTTTTCATAATAAAAATCTAAACAGTAAAAATTGTAATATTGTAAATTATTTATTGCATTACTTCAGCCTACTATCCACCAAGACGATATCATAAACATCCCATAACAACATTTACAAGAACGGCGCCCTATTGCTTCTTTTGAGAGCGAGGGACGGAGGAGAATTTTTTTCCTCACGTTAGCGTTAACACAGAGGAATATAATTTGAACGCGATCGTGTTAAAGAGATGATGGTTGATACCGATGTTTATTTGCAATATCAGAAATGTTGATATATGCATATATAAGTGTGTATGTGTATATTCAGAGAACAAACTCGTGGCGAAATAACCTCCCTAAGTTTACCGCCTCTGGACGAGACCAGTATTTCTGAAAACTTAAGTATATTTTGGTATTGAAACATTCCTTATGTGAGACGACCACCCGCAAAGAAAATTCCGGAAGTGTGACCGGTCGCCTTAAACAGATTTATTTAATAGAGCGACCTCCCTGAGATGACCACGTCTAAAAGATAAACGTATTTATGAGAACATAAGCATATATTGATATTGAGCATCACCTATCTAAGGCGACCACTTTCAAAGATGCATTTTTCTGCATGGCTGATCGCCTTAGAGAGACCTCGCTGTGTGTAGTGTATATGATTACTGTTATTGTTTCCGACAAAAGTTTTTAAGAAATCAAATAAATGAGCGTATATAGTAAAAACCCTCTCTAAAACGCCCACCTGCGTTTCCAGGTTACTCTCATGGTCTCAAAGAAATCATATTTTCATTCTTAGAAATACTGATAGTCTTAGCGAAGAGGTAGAGACGAGAGAGTTTACTGTATGTTTTTTACTTTTATTTCTGTTGGTTACAAAACAGAAATAACCTTATTTTCAACAGTATCCAAATAAATGAAATAAAAGTAAATAAATAAATAATTTAAAATAATCAGTAGACAACAAGAATACCAATGAAGTTTGGTTTACTGACACCAGTATTCATTTCATTTTTTAGAAGAAGTCTATATACGTCAGTTAGAAAATTAGAATAAACCCATGTAAACCAACAGAAGATTTATTTGGTATCTATTTCTATTATATTGATACCAGTAAGGAAACCAGTGAAAGTCAATATAAACCAATACAAACAGTGGAAAGTTCTGACGTTGATGTTGGTTGTATGGGTGTCAGATGATACCAGTAAGAAAAACCCACACAGATCAATAGAAACCAGTAAAAGTCAGTAGAGACCAACAGAATTCTATGGGTATCAGTAGAAAGTTTTACTGGTTTCTATGAGGCATTTTGAAATCAGTAAGAAAAACCCACAGAGACCAACAGAAACCAGTAAAAGTCAACAGAAACCCATAGAATTTTATTGGCAGCCATAAAAAATTTCACTGGCTTCTATGGGTCATTGTTAGAAGGGTGTCACTTACAATAAAACACCATGCGTAGCTTGAAAGAAGTAGCAAGCATAATTTGAATTAATATTTTGGCGGCATCCTATTTATATTCAAGTGGTATTAAAATTATATGCATTTTGCAACTATCTGTAAACATTTTCTTTTTTTCAGCTACTAATTTGTTAAAGATGTGGACTAAATCTCTTTTAACTTCTCTGTGATGTTCAAAATAGCAGAAAGAGACTGCTATTTCATGAGGTTCATTTAGCTGAGTCAATGTTTCATGCTAAATCGCATTCACGTTTATTACTTACCCATTTAGCCAGAAAATAACATAACCTTACAATTTTTGGCTGAAAGGAATTTAATCGAGTAAAAGTTGTCAGGACTGAGTGTTCGGTGCATATTCTTGGCGAACATCTTCGTGAAGTAGTTAAAGTCCTGATCTTGAACAGGGAGCTGAATGCAGCAATGTTCTGTGGTAGAATACTGTGATTAAGTGGTGGAATAACTATACGTAAGAAGGAATTAAAATCCAATTTTATTAAACCACAATTATTTACAACCACTTCCCAACTCGGGAGGGATACAGAAAATAATGACAGCCACTTGGGTCTAAACTGAACAATCAAATTTAATTTAAACTAAAGCTAATTAGAAATTAAGTAGTCGTTGCTCACAGAGCTATAAACGCGAGGTTGGCCTCTAAACTAAATGGTGCGTAGCAAGATTTAACTAATACTAACGCACTTAGAATTACTTCAATAAGTAATAGCGTAACAGCGCTACCGCTTAGAATTTAAATATTAGCTGGTCAGGCGAGCGTTGAATAGAGTAACAGTGGTCTGAGACTAAAGGCTCTCTCACACTGAGAGGTTCCTACCTCTTGCTTAAATAGAACTTGGCTCCACTTAAAATTAGCATAAAGCTGAAACGCGAGCTTATTCTAACGGGAAGTTGAAATGAGAACAGATAGAAAAGGGCAAATTAAAATAAAACTTTGTTAGTTTAACTAAAACCTTACAAAGTGTCACAAGGTAGAAAATCCCAAAAGCCTTCTATTTGTTGGAAAAGTAAAAATATTCAAAAAGTATTGTCATTATATTCTAATTTATTTGCAATGAAATTAAACTAGCGTAGAGGATACTTTTATTATCCATGCATTTTATATATGAATCAAGAGGATACATATAATCTCTTATTTAAAAGAATAGAATTTTATAATGGAAAATTCTAAATTTTTATTTTCAACATTTGCTAAAAATATTTGTTTAGTTGAAGTGGTAGCAAAAGTTTTGCTTCCTTGTCGTATGTCTTTAACTGGTATCGAACGCACATACGGCTAGGACTCATGAGTTTCGGTGTTTCGGGATTTAAAATTTAAGAAATTTTATTGATTCTTTGAAAGTGCTATTTTGCATGAAAACAAAATTCTGCGATAGCAGATGATAGTTTATACTTTCAAAAATATAGTTTCAATTAAAAATATTCCAAGCAGGCAATTTTTTATAGCAACTCAAAGTCATCTAAAAATGTACAAACAGCCTCTGTACTTAGATTTGTATTTTCATTCCCTAATCAATGACATAAACGTAATTATACTGGGACAAAGGTGAATATTTTTATGCCTATTTTTTCATTAAATTCTGTGTGTAAAAGAAATTTAATTAAACGACATCCAATATTAATATAAAACACGCAATAGTTACTTTAATAAAAATTAAGAAAAAATATATGTCCATATGATACATATATTCAAACAGATAAAAAGATAAGACCATCAGTTTTATTTGATGATGAATCGAGCTTCCACCTTTTTCAATAACACTCATTTTTCGTGTTAACATTCATCGCTACACAACTATTCTTCTTTCCATCATGTTTTCCTTTATGGCATCTTGTTATATGACATTTATTACATACACATGATATTATTTATAATATATATCAATCGAAATCTCTACTATAATCGAAATTTGTAGTAAATTTGCAAATGTTTTATTATATATATATATATATAATATTGAATAATCTTTTATGCTGAATTATATACTTTGTGGATTAATTGAATTTATGCTGAATTATATACTTTGTGGATTGAAAAATCATACGCTCGACTCCTTTCCAGGTAAAATCGCAATACTCTTTGAATCAATTTATGTTATATTTAGACTAATGAACTAAAGGAAATTTACATAATTCAGTATGCTTTGCAAGAACACCATTTTTGTTCAAGGAGAAGAAACAAAATGAATTCTCTGGGATTAGGATTTTTCTGTCTATTATTAACTCTTTTTAGTGATAGTGAGTGCTACTATGCAGAAAAGTTATATGTAGAAAAGTATCCACGTGTACATAATAGTGAGCTCATAATATATATGTAATGGTAATAAGAAAACATATGTGTATATATATATGTATAATGGATCAGACTTAGGGTAATAATGCAGGAATTTTGATAGCGTAGTTACTTAACATGACCCATAATGAAAAGGAAACTTGACAACCGAGGCAGATTAAATATTCCTTTTTTATTTCAATAAAAATTTACGCCCACAAATACTGGGTACATTATTTGTGCCTGTTTCAGAACAGATACATTTTTGATATTGTTTTGGGGAAGAAGGAGAAGCAACAAGCTGCAGTCTATCTAGGCCGAAATGCACAAAGCAAGTGTCTTGTGTAAGGATGAAATCTTAATTCAGAATAAGTTAGTTTCGGCTTCAATGCATTTGATTGTATAATTAATAATCCTGTAAATTCATTCATGGCTGTTTTAGTTTCATTTTCGTCATCTGCGTCTCAAGTCATATAACATGGACTAATTTTGCAATGAATTAGTGCAGAAAAATCATTACTATTTTTAGAATATAAAAGGAAAATACTCAAATTATAATTAAGCATTAATAATTTGATGTTAACTTAAATTATAATATCTATCTATCTATCTATATATCTATATATATATATATAGATATATATATATCAAGATATCAAAGTAACTATTTGAAATTCCTATTTATTGAGTGGTAACATTTTATTAGTCCAAAGGGATTTAGTCCCGAAGGACTATTACTTTCGTTTTGCGATTTTGCGTCGATTCACTCTGAATGCCCGTTTCACTTTTCAAATTGTTGCCACTAAATGTTATCGCTCTGCATTAAATTTTAAAAAATGAAAAATCTGCATAAATGTATGCATGTTTCTCGCATCGTGATAAAACCTAGAGCCATCGAATTTTGAATGACGTAATCCTACTGCGAATATGGGCATCTGGAAGCCCTAATTTTGAATTTGAAATTTGCTTTATTATCGATTTTATGTTTTGTAACATTTCAACGAATTTCTGATTAACAAACTAAATGATTTCAAAGCGAGCAATGGCAACACTGTACGGAAAAAAAAAAAATTTTTATCTCCAGCGCACGAGACTTACGGAAATTCTAAAGATATGTTCATTTTAAAATGATTTTGCGATATTGATTTTGAACTGAATTTTATGGTTTGAGTACGTAGTACATGATATTTAATAAAAAAAGGTAGCACACGAAACGTTAAAAAAACGCGCCTTTGGACGTAATTTAAAATCTGAAATCTTTCAGATTTTTTTTTATCATTATAATCGTTAATTTTCCGTTTTCATATCTAAATACGTGTTAGCTTTCTAATGGTGTGATAATAAACCTGGTCAAGAATATTAAGGTTAAAAATGAGAATATTTTAATGTTACAAATTTGACGAACTCTTACTATTTTAATATCATTTTTTTAGCAATTTATAGTATTAATATTTGTAAACCACACGACATCGAAGAAATTACTGATAACCGAAAGAATTTATCTTTTGTGTTGAAAGGATTTTACTGAATTTAAGCTCCAGCGACTTAGTAAAATTTTAATTCTTTTCATATTTTATAAACAGATAGCCCCTTTCATTTCGTGTACATGGAACATTAAATCCGGTAGCAGAAAGAAAGCTAAAAGTATTGGAATTCACACCTCTAGAGGATTAGCTCCAAATGCCAGATTCTGAAAATGGTCCTCATAATAAATGTTTATTCCATTCTTCCCCTTAGTGCGAAGGGTAAAACCGAAGCTGTCCCAAACATCCCGTCACTCATTTCACTAACCCGTTCTCCCGATTAGAACAGTAAATATTGCTCGGAGAGAATTCTTTCTTGTTTTATCTCCGAAGTCTTTATCCTCAGTTTCCATGCTGGGAGACGGAAAAAATAATGGTTTGTCATCTATCTCAATTAGAATTTGTGATTGGCTGTAGTGTAAATAAAATAAAGGACTTGGATGAGTATTTGCTCTTCTGGGAAGTGGTTGAGTTCCCAGATAATGTAATTATTTTAAATTCGTTTGCTTTGGGGTTGCTTAATGTCAAAGTTTAGATTTCTTCACAAAAGTAGAAGATCATTCTGAAACTCAGAAAAGTGAACTTTTTAAATAAAATGTATTCTTGCTCCTATTTGTTTGAAATTCAAAATAAATAAGTAAAAATAAAAACGAAAGTAACAAGCAAATTCCTTTTTTATTCTTTTATAGAAATTAATCCACAATTCTCATTTTGCAACAGTCCAACAAATTACAGTACTTTGCAGGAATAAAAATGTATGAAAAATATTTAGAAGTGTCATAAATCGTATTTGACAAATAATTGGTAAATATAAAAGGATGTATATATGCTCTGAAATGATATTGCAGATGTCTTATGCAGATTAACAGAAAAAAAGAGCATCTGCGAAACGTGAGCTAACGCAAAGGAAACTAAAAGGGGAAAGTTTAAATTAGTTAGGCTTTTTCATATTTTGACAGTAACAATTTATCGACGTCTCTAGCGAAGTATTTATAAAATTTTTGAAGCATCACATCTCGTCTCATTACACTACCAAGCGCTGAACTATCCACTTCTTTGGCAAGTGTTGCAGTTGCAAAGATATTGAATTTTATCACTCAATAGAAACTGAACAACCTAAGGTTTACAGTATCTGATGGCGTTGTCTGATATTGGTAATCATGGCTTCGACTGCCATCAAAGTCGTTTCGTTATAGAATTTTTTTTGCTGATTGAATTAATTTTAGCAGTTTATCAGATTTAACTGCCCAGCCTTATTTCGGTGATTGCAGATTATAGGTTACCGGAGATCAGTAGTCTTAAAGATTATTACTGAACGAAGATTTGAAGATAAGCAGTGTGTTTCAGTTTTATTTGATACTGATAATTTCTGTAATTTTATTGCACTACCCTACACTTAACTTACGGGAAACAAAACGTGAGTAATCTTAATTCGCAGTTGAGCCGCAGCTTTCATGGCATAAATTTTATGCAGATTTACTCCACTATCTGGTACTGAAAATATATGGGCAGATTTTCAGTGAAATGAAACCTCACCAGTGCCAGAGTTGTTAAGTCGTTAAATACTGGTATTTATACCTGGCAAAGACGAACGCCCTGGCTACATGGTTGTTTTTCATGTTTTGTAACTTGAATATGACGCGGTTCCTTTAAAACGTCCTCCATGAAGGTCCTCCTCCTAGACCTCTACAAACTAAATCAAAAGGTACAAAATGCTAAGATCTCATTGCCTAGGATTCGCATGATGGGTTGGAGATAACGGAGTTAGTTCTGCGGCAATATCTGTTGATTTATTATGACGCTCTGGTGTTCCCCTTTCCTTTAACCTCTACCTCTACCTCCCTACCCTAGGCAGGTACTTCTAGTGTGCATTCCCATAGTCACATAATCTAACCTAACCCAAGCTAAACATTCATTTCACTCTCAATCGATAAGTGTTCACAGACATGAGAAAATAACAGCTCTCTGTATTGTTGATAAAGAAAAACATCTTAGCTTATGTGCTGATGGCAAAGCAAATGCTTTTGAAAAATTTTATTCTGTTAGAGGTGTTATTGTGAATATTTCTGAAAAATTGTCTCTTGAACACTAAGAGATATATTTTCGAAAACTGAAACGTTTGTGAATTTAAATCGTCAGAGAGACATAAAAATTGGAATGACTTCTGAAATTGCACTACTGTGAATTCGGCTAATGAGAAGTTTCAAAGCAAAAAAATGAGAATCTGCTTTAAAGAAAAGAGAGATGGGACGGATATTTGCATGATGATATTTGAAATGGTATTAGAAATAGAGATCAAGACAAAAATGTCTACCTCTGCAAAGTTTTTTCCGTGTAGAAATGTGGCTCAGTTCAAGAATAAAAGTGGAAAAATATAACTTCACCTGAAACCAAAATTTAAACTGCAGGAAGATGTTTTTATCAGCATAGTCATTACTGTTCCATAATATCCGAGATAAATTCTCAAAAACTTAGTGGGAAACTAAAGCGAATGAATTTTCATATAATTTTCTTTTACGCGATTAAATAAGTCATTTGGGACGTAAATCCAATTTTAATCCAATAAACCTATGCACCTGTTACGAGAATATTAATTCCCACTCTCAGGTATGATAATTTCTGCAGTAAATAAACTCTTTGATTGGATTCTAGAGTTGATTATTCGATTTAATCATAATTTCAGAATAAACAGACGTGTTCTAAAGCAGATGTTTTCTCGATAGAGGATCAATTTAAGCAATAAAGAGGATGATGGTAGCAAGATATGACAGCGAAGCGTTGAAGAGCCATATCAAGCATAAACCATTCAATGAAACTTATCGCCAATGAAGAATTGCGCCTCAATTTTAGGGTATCTTAGTAGTGGCCTTTCTGGTGGCTCGACTGATGCCGTGAGTTGTTTTTAAATATTACTTAATATTCCGCAATAGGTTTATATCTTTATAATGGCAATAAAAAGTAAGTAATATTTGATTTTAGGTACTGCCTTACTCTAAAGCTCTTTATTTCCAAAAAACGTATAACAATGTTGCAAATAATTGTGCTTCTATTTTATTCTCTGTTCAATTAGTATTATTTTGCACTAAATTGTACTTTTGGTTTGTGTGTTATTATGCGCAAAACAATTAGGTAATGGGATAACAAACAAGCGTATACTTTAGATAGTAACAATCTGAGCATCTAGTCTATTAAGCTCATAAGTAACTATGAAATTGTTACTAATTTGCTTATGTAATGTAGGACAGAAGAGGTCGCATTTTGAGTTCTGTTTGCCTTCACAAAATATTGGTGATATCGCGGCTAGTGATTCTGAAATTTTTAGAATTTTCATTTGGAGGCTGCTGGATTGTTAAAAATAATGTTGTGGGATTCCACCCTTTTATTTAACAGTTAAATGGGAGGGGGTACCACTTACACCTATAAGCGAATAATCGCTTGAGTGTGTGAACAGGGACGTAAAACTCTAGAAGGGATAATTACCCTTTATTTCTCAAAATAAGGATGAACACAGTCGGCTACTATCTATGAGTGTACAGCGAAGCCTCCGCTTGGGCTTGAACTCAAATTAGTAAAAATTAAAGGCTTAACTAATGCTTAGCTAAAAAGATATAGCCGAAGCTGTCAGGATTCTAAGTAGTTCGCCCCTAAATCTCAATTAAGTAGGCGAAGTTATCAAGGGCCTGAAGTACGGCCGAGCGTAGCATTAGCTTAGAGAGAGAGGTAGCGCAGAGGCAAACGCGCACTAGTCAGAAACTCTGGCTCTCTAACGAATCAGTGAAATATCGACTTAAATACTACTCTTACTAATTTGCACTAAACGCATTTCTGAAAATACATTCTGGTAGAAAATTGTAAGCTGTATTTAGGAGAGACAGGAAAGTGTAACAAACTTAAAGTAACTGTTATAAACTTGGGACAAACGTTACAAAGTTAAGAGAAAGTCTTGACACCTTTAAGCTACTGCTATATCAAGCCACTAATAGAGAAATTCTAAAAGATTGTTGGCTAGAACTGGAGTTGAGATCAGCGGGTTAAATCAATGAAGATGATTTTGTTCCCTGTTAAAGAAATGTTTTAAAATATCAAAGATATCTGAAACTTTCTAAAAACTTTCTACTAGGGAAATAATATCCTATTTTCTATAAAAATGTGCACTTATATAAAGACATTTACAGAAATGTAGCTAAAGAGTACATAACAATGATAATTTCTTTTAAATTTCACTGGGCACAATTGACGGGCATTGATTGTTTTATTTCCATCTCCATTACCATTTTAGGCGTTGACCATTACTAAGGCCGAGAACTGGGGTCATTTCATTATGAAGGCACCTAATGAGGGGCCACAGCTGCTTCCTATAAAGGGACAGGCAATTTACATCCATGCCCTCACCGGGATTCGAGCCCGGGCCATTCTTTAAGGCAATCAGAGTTACTAACCATTTTCCCAACAGCGCAACGCTTGACAATGATCATGAATTTAAGAAACTTATGCATTTCTGATGCATAAATATAACAGTCTTTAGTCAGATTTTTATGGAAAGTACATTTTTTTCTGTTTATAATACAGATGTAAAATAATTCTCCAAACCCTACGAAAGTAGATATAATTCTTTGACCTTTAACATAAATGTAATTTTTAAAACATTTACGTTTGAGCATTTCGACTGCGCTTGGATATAAAATCAATTTCTTTCGGGCGAATGCTGCTTACAAATATAGTCCGTAGTATTAAGCTATCATTTTAAACTTACCTAAAGTATACATGTCCTGTTTAGCTTACTTTATTTTCTTGAGCAGACATAATTTTGTTGAAGGGACTTAAAGGGGCTTTGCTCCGTGAATCGCAGCTGGATCCTTTTCACAATAAACAAAAGCTTTGACAATAATTTTTTATCTGTCGTGAAATAAAAGGTTTGAACTCCATATCTGACAAAAACAAATTAAATAATTATGAAATGATGATGTCAGCTGCTTCGACTGTACTTGGAAGATGTTATATTAAACATGTGCTATTTTTATGGCATTTTTATAGATAGGCTTAGTAAATGTATATTTTTTATATTAAGTTCAATACAGAGCATCAATAGATAAAAAAAAAAACTTGTAATCCAACAAGATCAAAACGTGATGAAATTATGCCTCAAGCATCGTTAGAATTGAAAGCTTGTTAAGCATGAAATTTCTGATACTTATTGAAACATTTTCATATTAACTGAATAATGATATGTTGTTTAGAATTCAGGGACTAAGCATAAAGTAAGTGTTTTAATAGGTGTAATTAAAATTTTTGCGCACTTAAACGAATTATTTTTAATTATAAAGCAGTATTCAATCAATTACTGTGGTATCAGAATAGGAGGAGGGAAAGAATTTGCATCAGCGTATACGCTTTGTTAGAGTAACAATTGTAGATATTTGTTGCTTTTAACAAATCAAAATATCCCTCTTATTTTGGGATTTAATAATAAATTTATAATGTTCCTCTGTATTTTTTCTATATATAATGTGGAGGAATTTAGTGAATTAAGTATCGAATTATCTCTGAGCTCAATTAGTTGCTACACAGACTTTATAAGGGTTAAAATACCCTTTCATTCACTCAAAGAAATAATAACAGATGACCCCTTCTCTGGCTTACAAGAAAGCCTCCACTTGGGTATTTAACTCAGGATAAGATAATAAGAAACTAATCTATTGCTAAATTAAATACACTTAGCCGATTCTAGACCCAAATATCTACTCTAGTTGGCTCTTAAATTAACCTAGACAGCGATTATCAACAGGCATGTACAATACGGTTGAGCTTAATAGATTCAAGAACGGAGTAGCCAGAAGGCACAAACGCAACACTAAGGACTCCTATGCACTCTCTCTCGAAGTTGAACTTTCCTTTAAATACTTCTTCTAACTCACTTGCATTCAAAGCGATTCTAAAACCTCATACTGGTAGGAAGTTGCAAATGGGAAACAAGAATTGAAAAGAAATTTCTCGGATCAGACTTACCAAGAAGGAATTATCCGAAAAGGAAGGAATTTGGTATATACATATATATATATATATGCATAAGAAGTTCTATTCTTATGCATAGAAAGCTGATATGTCAGAGATATTGAATATTACATACAGGAGATACAGCTGCATGTAACAAACAAACGAAAAAGTCAGTTTTGCCTCTTTTACAGACTCCTTTACGAGTGGCATCCAGTGGCGGATTTTGCGGAAGACCTCTTGGGTAAAAGTTTTCTGCGATCTTTCTAATTGTTGGATGAGATTATTTAACAAAAAATAATGAGTCAGTATTAAAAATATCTCCCAAAAATAGTTCAAAGAAGACAAAAGAGAAGACGAATGAATTGATTCTATTACTTTACCGCTTACTTTATGCAAATACACAGTTAATATTTTGGATTATTAATGACTTTGCTATAGCCCAAAATTAAATTTTTCTGACATATTATTTTATTTTTCTTTACTCACGACTTGTGAGAAGTAGAAGGCATTTTTCGCATATGATTTTGTGATGAAAACATTGGCTTACCTATCTCATTATTTGAAATTTGAAATTTCGAGCCCGATCAACAACACGACTAATTTTTCAGGAATTTCTGTTATCTTAACAAACCTTTATTATGTCAGCAAATCTTGCAGACAGAATCATTGTGCCACGTTAGTTATTTTATCATACCACACAACGGGTAAGAAAAACATAACTTTCTCCTGATATTTTATTTGCCTTAAAATCTCTGTGTAGGTTTTAGACTTTGTTGCAAAACTGAGATTAACTCTGACACATTCATTTGAAGACACGAAATCAAATAAATGGATGACTATCTGCATAGCATTTGCTATTGCTTAGAGTTCACGTAATGTTATTGTTGTTCTTTTGTCGATAAATTTCATGGATGAATATTTGCCATAGCCTCGAGGAGGTTGGACTTCTATTTTCA
Source organism: Stegodyphus mimosarum (assembly GCA_000611955.2). Taxonomy (NCBI): domain Eukaryota; kingdom Metazoa; phylum Arthropoda; class Arachnida; order Araneae; family Eresidae; genus Stegodyphus; species Stegodyphus mimosarum. The sequence goes on from KK112099.1 coordinate 297,392, forward strand.
CCCCATTAGTCATCGGGGTCTGTGATCCCAGACTTTTCCACCCCTCTCCTCTACCACCAAACCACACGAGAGCACTTTCGACTCCTCATATATTTAGAGTACCCCATGTCGCAAAACACTATGCATTTACAAACATCCAAAGCTTCTCCAGGATTCGACCCCGTGCCCTTCAGTACTGCAGTAGGCTCGCCTAACCACTATACCGTCTGGGCAGCGAGTTAACATAATTGTTTTGGAATTTGAAATAATGCTTTCCTTCTATACGGGATTCAAAAAACGATCAATACGTACTTTACAAATATGGAACTTGTATTCAAGATTTCCTAGTGATCTGTAAGGGGAGAGCTTTAGTAGATGGAATTTTTAAACATGCCGCATGAATCTTGCACTAAAATGAATAAGTAATAAAAGCTCATTTCAGTACAAAGCTAAATAATTTCTTTTCTAGTTCGAATTTCACAAAATAAATATTCTCTTAGGTAATAGAGATGGAAATAAAACTCGAATATAAATTAAACCGTTAATATAAACGAAAATAAATGCTATCTTCCTAAAATCAACTATATTTTCTCTTCACTTGCGATTACCAAAGCCATTTCATGAGTACCTCTTAGGAATTCATTTAGATTTCCTGTTATTTTTAAAAGCATACTTTATTGTAAAATATATTCTACTCAATTTAAATGTCACTTGTGTCATGATGATACTAACTTCTTTGCTCGAATATGTAAGTAGTTTCAGTTATTATTTTACCGTTTCCTTCTTTATAGCGCGCTAAATATAAACTTTAAAAGAAGGTTGGTAAGTCTAGAATTAAAGTTGTCCTAGATGATAACGAAATATACTTAACTCTACATTCAGGTAAGAATAATTTCACTTTGACAAACCCTATTACTTAATATGAAAAGTAGATTTTCAGTGTTATTGACTAAAAGCCTGCTTTTAAATAATTTAATTTAGATAACTGAAGTTTTGATATGGATTATTGAGAAGATTTTATAAGATACTAGCTGCTACCCAGCATGCGTTGCAATGCTGCTGAAAGGAAAGAAAATGATTATGTTTTAATTCTGCTACAAAATTTGTTCTTTACTTGTATTTTGAATGTGTCACCTGATACTAAGGCTGATAATGATTCGGATGGTGAATTTAATTCTGGCAATTTCACTTTTGCACCCGAGCAGCACATTCCTGGTATTTCATTCTTAAATTTGAGACCTCTGCAATACATGCATAATTTTTCCATCTTTCCAACGATCATATTCGGATGAAGGCTGTAGTCTTAAATATCATCGTAACGGACTGCACCAAGATTTAAATCAATCTGCAAATACTCGTTTGGCTCGAACAGTGCTTACTCTAACTTTTTCCAATCTTGGTTCCTGTTGCTCGTCTTTTGAGACGAATTGACTTGAGAAGTGCACTCGAACGTTTTCCAGTCTTGCTTCCCTTTGCTCGTTTGTTTCATACGAACTAGCTTTAGCAGTGCGTATTCGAATGTTTTCCAGTTTTGCTTGCGTTGCTCGTTTGTATCTGAAGCTCGTGATATCTTTTTGTTTCAGGTTTGAGATATAGACCGAGCAATCCAATTTCGTTTAGGTGGCATTATTAATTTCACAGCGAAAGTAATGCTTTGTGACGACTATTGCAAATTCACATTGCAAAAGCAAACAAATTGTGTGTGATGCAACAACGCACATGTTTATGCATGAAAAATCAAATATTTTACGTTTTACACACACACACTTTAAAATATTTTAATTTGGGCAATGGAAACAGATTTCTCTTAAATACCCGAGTTTGTTTATGAGCTTCGAGATAAAATTATATAATTGCATTTTCCCTAGTGGCAAAATATCTTTTTTATATTGCCGAGTTTACTGATTAAATTTGAAACATATATATCTTACATTTTACAGATATGCAAAGCAAAGCTCTTTCGCTGAGTTTTTAATGAAAAGTCTGTTATATTAACTTAAACTATATGTATATAAAGAGTGGCTGGTTTTTTAAAAAAATCTTATGTAGGCAGTGATCTTCCTCTTGCTTTGAAGGTCGAGTATGACAAGCTTCATAAAGATGGGAATCAAACTGTAGATTTGTATAAAAAACAAACATTTATATATATATGCATACAGTCATACGATGGTACATCACTTTAAAAGTACTTTAGTGTTTTTATTAACCTTACCAAAAACACTTATTTAAAAGTACAATTTATATGTAAGGACGACAGTTGTGTAGATATGCTTTAGCTTAAGTATTTTAATGTTCTTTGAAATACCATGGCGAGAATGACATATTTAGCAAAAGAAAAATACTTGATTGTTTCGTATTTTAGGCTACTAAGCAAAACCTCTTAATGAGTCTGAGAGAGTATCTGCAATTCGTATTCATTTAAGTTGGGTCCGCTATTAAAAGTTATGATATAAAATTAATAATGCATGCATATTGTAGTATACGTTAAGCGAAGCATTTTTGTGGGCTTGCAATTAAAAGACAAACTCATGTGACCGTACACAATTAAAATGCAATTGTTTTTTTCCGTTTAGCTTCATTTTTCTAATCATAACCATAGTTCCTTAATGATGTTCAGCGTTGTATTTGCGTTTTACGATCATAACGATCATTCCCATTTGTTATGCATTTTTTACCTCATAAAGAAATTTATGTAGTCTTTCTTTTTTGGCAAAGTTTTTCTCTTTCATTAATTGTTGCTGCAACCCGACAATATAAAGAGTTTACAGGAAGGGAGGTTTAAAAACGTAATTACTTCTGGACGAGCGGAACGCAAATTAAAGAGCATTTCCAGAAGATGAAAAAAGGCTCGACTAATTACGCTTTAACCTGTTTCGTAGATGCTTTCGTAGTATTTGCTGTAAAATATCAATTTATTGGACTAGTTCGGGCTAGTATCCACCCGAATATATGAAACACCCGGATAACTGAACTCGCATTTTTAGCCAAAAGAAGCATTAGTCACAAATGGGATATTAGTCCCGAAACTGTATTTTGCGTCAAAACACTTAAATGCATTGTATCGTTTTTCACATTCCTGCCACCAAATATTATCGCCCTGTATTATATTTAAAAAATTAAATAATGAAGAATCTGCACTAATTTATGCATGTTTCTCGCATTGTGAAAAAACAACAGTATCTAGAGCCATCAAATTTTAAAAACAAGTAGTCCTCCACCAGAACATGAGCACCTTGAAGTTTGAATTTCGAATTTGTTTTATTATCTGTTTCGGATTTTGTAAAACTTTAGAGAATTTTATTAACAACCTCAACTTTTTCAAAGCGACCATTTGCAACACTGCACGGAATAAAATATTTTTATCTCCAGCGAGCAAGACTGTCTATCAGAAACTCTAAAAATATGCTATGTTTAAATATTTCATGATTTTGCTGTTGAATCGAACTTTACGTGGCATAAACGCCAAGAATATTGAATATATAAAGTAAACATACAAAACGTTAATAATAAACAAGCAAAAAAAGAGTTTTGAAAAGCCATCTTCGTAAGAAAACTGGACATTGATGTGATGAACTGAGAAAGAACTGAAAAAAAGCAGAAAAATATGTGCCAACATTTAGTGCTACATTGGGACTTCTATGCTGCTTTTACATTTTTTGTAATTTTGCCGTTGCATTGTACATCGCGCGAGTGCGAAGAAAATGATGTTTAATAACAAACCTAAAAAAAATACAAAAATATGTGTTGGTAGGAGTTAGTGTAACAGCAAATTGGAAGACTGCGAGCTCAACGAGAGCGTAGAAACCCTTAACAAACCATTTTGGGCTACCTTTAAAATCTGTAACCTTACAGATTTTTTTTTTTTGGCATTAAGTGATAGTTTAGTGAAATGCTAGAGAGAGGATTTTATTTCTTTTTATAACGTAAACGAATATTTAACTGTTAAAATATTCTAGAGATCTTAATTAAGCACAGTTTCATACTTAAGAGAAAATAAAATTCCTTTGCATTCTATCAGTTCCTGAAAAGAAAGAAAGGACTTCCAGTAAAATAATAAACTGATTCGAGTTGCAATGCGCATACGCAAGAAAAAATTTCAAACTGATGAAAGAATTATTGAAATATCATCGTATTTATTTGTTGTAGCTTTAAAAAAGGAAACGTTCTTGTAATATGTTAACCGATTACATTGTAAAGGGCAAAACACGGGTTGCTGCATAATGCGTAATTCTTTCTTTTAATGTTGAAAAGCTACATCATTGTTAAACATTGCAGGCAATTTCGTATTGTAAACCAGCGCTTATTTTTCTCATGCCATTCCATACAGTAGTAACTGTACGGAATTAGTATTAGTATTAGTATTATTGCTAAATTAGTATTCCTTATTATAAACCATACCCACTTTAGACATTATAAAACTAATTAACGTTTCATTTATAATTTATATTAAATGTATATGTCATCGCATTAGTTAATTTTCAATTGTAACTTCATTTATTAGCTTCTTGCAATGCATACTTCTTCGAATTATTTTTTCCATATTAATTACGTAAGAATGAAATAAAACTGACATATGAATGATTTAAAAATAAACCGTTGTACATAATTAAAAAAGGAAATAAAAGTTAATTAACGTTTTACATTCTGCGAGAAATACAAATTATGAGGCTTGAGACTAATTGAAATATGAGACGATTCGGTTGCAAATTAGTCGTTTCAGATAAAATTCCATGTACAGTAATTTTCTGTAAATAAGTTAAGTTATTATGTTAAATTTGGATAAACTTTTATTATTGTTTGTATGAATGAGTGAACTGCAGGCAGCGGAAAAAAATAAAAGTGAATTATTTATATGAGAAATAAGAGAGACTATTATAGCGAGAAACCTGAAATAAAAGGGATTTATAAGGAAGCGGGAAAACAGAAATAAAAGGGAATTATATTCCGAAAATGAATTATTGCACAAGCGCAAGCGGGTTTCATTTTAAAATAAATCTAACACTTTTTTATCTCAAGTAAATGGATATATAAAAAAGTTCTGCAAATTGAGACTCTTGAACAAGTTTTGATTTCTCAAATGTTATCTGCTTAATATAAAATGCTGGTCTTTGTGCTAACACTGAATATCTTGAACTTAAGCAATATAATTTTTATTTTTCTTACATTGTTTGTTTGATATTCAAGTATTTTGCTGCTTCAATGTTTTTCCTCTTTTAGTCGGATGAATTAAAGGCAACGTTATTCTTGCGTAAGCTTGCACACTGAGTTTCTTGATATGAATTTTTACAATACAGCAATCCTAAAAATTTTCTTTAGCAATACTGAAAGTCAATAAAGTTTTTAATCTCTTTCTTTTATATCTTAAGCATTTCTTCCTGATTTTATTTTTGAAATTTATACCTATGTTGCTACGATGGACCAGACAGAGATAAGAAATTCATTCATTATACCGTTGTAGTTGCTGTTGCCCCCAAGTCGTAATGTTTGCGTTGTTACAAGGTGTGAAACGACAGGCTCTGACACTCAGAAGAAATAATTCGTTCACTTACGATATCACTTGGCATTAACGAAAAAGAAAATCTGAAAGGTTTCAGAGTTTAAATTACGTCCAAAGGGTTTTTTTTAACATTTTTTGTGTTACTTTATTTAATAAATATCATGTTCTTCGCACTTAAACTATAAAATTAAATTCAAGAGCAATATCGCAAAATAATTTCAAATTGAGCATGTCTTTAGAATTTCCGATACACAGTCTAATGCGCTGAAGATATTTTTTTTCTATACGACGTTGTCATTGCTCGCTTTGAAAGTTTTGAGTTTGTTAACCAAAAATTCGTTAGAGTTTCACAAAATATGAAATCGATAACAAAACAAATTCCAAACTTCAAATTTGGGCTTGCAGATGCCCATATTCGCAGTAGGATTACGTAATTCAAAATTGGATGGCTCTAAGTATCGTTATTTTATCACAATGCGAGAAACCTACATAGATTTATACAGATTCTTCATTATTTAATTTATTCAAATATAATACAGGGCGACAATGTTTAGTGGCAACAATTTGAAAAGTGAAACGGGCATCCAGAGTAATCCGACGCAAAATCGCAAAACGACAACAACAATACTTCAGTGACAAAGCCCCTTTAGACTAATAACAATCATAACTTCACGACTACTGTCAAGGGTTTTAGCGATTTATAGTGCCTATCAGAGCCTCTCGATTTCAGGGAGGCTGAAAGACCAATGACTCTGTTGATAAGGATGTAATGTTTATCGTTTCAACTGTAACGAATCAGAGGTCAGAAAATACAACCAAAACCTCGAAGGCTTGACTTCGAAGGCCTACTAATTCAGTATGCAGACTGTTTCAGACGAGGCAAGAGCTCGGAATGCTCTTAAAGTCTCAACTGAAAAGACTCTTGTTACTAGCAATATCCTCAGAAAATGAGGACAATAACTTACAATGAATTGTTCTATGCCTTTAATGTTGTTATGTATTGTTAATTAAATTTCTCATAGATTTATATTAGATGCATTTTATTTCTTTAAGTAATATGTAATACGTAACTTTATCCGACGCAGACACAACAGCTATCACATCATACCATCAGTGCATCCATCATCCGCCATCACCCCATAATACTATGTTAAACTCGCATAAATACTTTGACAGGTAACGCTTTTCTAATTTGCCTTCTTTGATGATATGCAAAGCTTCATTTACCTTATTTAATATTTTTCAGTGAGTAGAAATTAGAAAGAAAATTCTGCGATAAACTTCGGTCGTGATGCAGTGCTCAGACTCAGCTAGGTGTTACATCGATATAAATTTACTCCTTTTCCTATGATACATGAAAGAGATCACAAAGATGGCTCTAAAAGAGAACAAGAAAGATAATGCTCTCGCTTTTCAGAAAAATATATATGTCTGATAAGATCGGAAATAGGTCTTCTTTATCCCAAAAAACCATTATAAAACGAAATATCTGAAATAGATGGCTCACACATATACAATGTAAAATCTTTTGCTGGAACTTCCATAAATATTTCAGTGTGAAATGCGTGTGCCTTTAGCAACTTAAGTTCCATGATTTGAAATTTCTTCTAAATTTTCGTAATGGGATGCCGCTTAAATAAAAAGCAGAAATTAAAATTTCAGGCACTGGAACCGAAAATGTAAATACTCGAAATAGAAATTTATTGTGACAATTAAATTTGAACAACGTAGCCAAATTTTAAAACTATGCGGCAAGCTTATAGAATACGTTCATTGCATCCATATTATTCAAGGAGAAAGTTTGTTCAGAATATCGAGAAGTTTGTGTGAATGATATTATAACATGTAAGGGTGTTTAATTGCTTAATTGGACTATTCGAATTATGTGATTATATATAACGGCTACTGAAGTATATATATTTTTAGTTAGTATCACAAATCTAAACATACTTACGCTTAATTTGCTGTAACGTAAAACGGAGAGCAGCTTCCCAAACTATCTTCATTATTTCTCGCATTTCCAAGGGCTCCGAGTTCAGGTTGTAACTCAAACTTTGTGTTATCGTATGAAATTTTTAGCCTTAAAATAAATGGGATGGTTAGAGCTTTAATTCCAAATTATGATCCCAAATTTCAAAAGTCTGAATTCGTTTATATCTTTCTATTTGAACTGAGTCTAACGCGACCGGAATTAAGGCATTACGATTGATTTTGTACTTCTTCTCTCCATCCTCACTTTTGCTATAGCATCCGTAACACGTTTTTCGCGGACGACATTTGAATTTTAAGTTCCTGGAAGCTTCAGGAAACACCTAATGATACGAAATGACGAATTCCTTGCCGTGCACAACCGCGTAAGGCTTTATGAATTCACATTTAAGAATTAGCACTTAGACTTGCAGTTTTAAAATTGCTGGTCAAGCTGCAAATGTAAAATTAGAGCTGGTAAATCCTTTACTGAAGTGCTCCAAAAATCTCAACAAAGTGATGATTATCTCCTGATATACTAACATATTTTATGTGAGTTAAAGCAGGATGATATTGGAATAGTATGTTTCCATACACGTTTCCTTACAGCGACAGAAAAAAGAGAGAGAGAAACGTTTACAGCAGACATTTAACTTTTCAAAGTAGATATACTAGTGAGGGTGTAATAATCGACGAACTATAAAATTAAAAGCAGCTTTGGTATACCACTCAAAAATACACAATTACATTGAAAGCATTAAATATGAGGCATTTACTTGTGTACAGGAAAGACACAGGTAATAAAACAGAAATAGTAGTAGAATAATAGAAATAATAGAAAAACCAATATAAGGCAAGACTGCTTTTGTTCTGTTATACACAGCGTTTTTTCAATGTTATGGACGTGTTTTGTATTAAAAGGTTCTTATATTAGGATAATACTTCTGCAGAACTTAGTCTGCTTTCAATTAATTTTGAGAATGTAATATAAATTATCTCACAAATATATATCACAAGAAGATTTGGTACGCTCAATAAAGTGTTTAATCAGATTTTAGGAAATAAGTTCCTCTCATACATCAGTTTATCTTCAATGTACTGAAAGCACGAAAAGATGAATTTCACAGTTCAAAAACATTTCCTGTATGTCCCGTAAGTTATTGATTGGATTCATATCACGGAACTGAATGGTTAATTCCTTCTCTCAAAGTCTTCGATTTTAAAGACTTAAACTTCAATGTGTTCATGAGCATTGACATTCTTGAACAGAAAATAAAATCCACACGCATTTCTCTCGTAAAATACCTTTCTTAGAGTTACAAGAATTCATCTTGAAGTTTCCGAGCAGAAACAGATGTGCTGAAGACCTCGAACGTGTACGACATTATACACAAGAAAGCCACAGGAAATTGTTCTGGTCTTATGGTACCAGACGTTAAATACTAACTGTTACAATTAAAACCTGAAATTAAATAATTTGCCTACAATAATATCAAAAACCAAATCTGCATTGCGTTGTGTTTAACCTTTCCCCAAAACTAACCCGAACAACCCCTAAGACCAAGCAGGAGTACTGGTGTTAAGAACATTTACACAAGACATCATAAAAATACTCTGAATCAAATATATGTATATATATATATAGCCAAAGATATTTATTTCAGCATTATAAGGAAGACACGCAATCTTACAACTTAATTTCTAGATCTATGGTACCAGGGTGACAACTATTTAAAATAAGGCATTTAGAATTATTAATATATATTGCTATTTTTAAATATGCACCGAGATGAAATTAATCAAAAAATTACACCGTAAAAATTAATATTAACTTTTCATATGCAGTTATCAAACTCTGCTGGCCAGCATCAAAATACACAGGAAATTTTATGAATCACCGAGCATGGTGTCTTAAGTGATAAGCAATATTGATAGAGATTACTTAGTTCAAAGAAATTTCTTAATTTACTCAGGTAAAAATTACATACATCAATTTAGCAATCCCTTAGGCAGTTACAAAATATTGCATATTCAAGTAGACTCGTTGGAGAAGAATGACTACATTTATTCCTACGTTCAATTACTCAATTAAAGGTAAAGTAGAATTTAAATTTTTATTTGTTCCTTAATTTGCAAAAGTTAAAGTTAATTCTCAACCAAAAGTAGTAACAACTTAAAGTAAAAAGGTAAAATTTAGATAAGTTAACAAATTTAATATTCTGTCCTAATCCATTATATATAAATTTTAATTACATTCCAAGTTAAAGTTAAAA
>KK112099.1:307169-366665 GCA_000611955.2 Stegodyphus mimosarum
TTTGACTAAAAGTTAAATAGAATTTAATTGGAAATTAAATATACATATAATTACTCCTTACTTTAATAATTCATAACTGGAAAAATTTTCTTCAATTAATCAAATCTCTTAAAAATTTTTAATTAGCCTTATTACTTAGGAAACATGTTCAGGGAAGTTAGGTTGAATGCTGTGCTAAATTTTCCGGTGAAAGGAACAATCAAAGGTTGAACTCACTTGAAGGGAAGAATTTTGAAACTTAATTGAGCATCGCTAGTGACAATCTTGAACTTAAATGGAACAATCTCCAGACGAGCAGCCGTTTGAAGTTGAAGCCCGAAGCTGGGCGAGATTCTAACCCGCACAGAGATGATGCTAGCAGCCCTGAAAGCCCATCCTAGTAGGAAGATGGAGAAAAAGCATAGATGTTTCGAAGCGAGAAAACTGGACCTATAGAATGATGTGAAGAAAGTGGAAATTTGTAATTCTCGGAACTAGACCCATCTAGTGGGAAGACAAAATAATGCCTCTATATCTCGAAGAACATCAGAACTCCCTCGGCATCATTCGTTTATAGGAGTGAGCAAAAGCACGAAGGTGGCATTCAGGATACGGGCCTTGGACTTCAAATTCTTTTAACCGTCGTCCAGGATATACATGGCGGCTCTTCCCAAGGAAGAAAAATGAAGAGTGCTTCTTACAGCTGCAAATCCGAGGCAAAAAGGACTGAGCATGGCCTTGCATGCCGATTTTAATCGTCCAGAATCCAGAATTTTCGAAAATCACCAAATTCGGTGAATTAGTATGCAAATCTCGCCAAACACAAAACAGTGCTGCGAAAACTTAGTTTTTCCTTCTACACACCAAAAAAATTCCACCCTCGCCACCCCCTTCGCCAACGGAAGAGGGGGTGAGGGAAAAAATGTAACAACCCTACCTCCCAACCGGACGCAGTACATGACCTTGGACGAAAGAAGTGATTTCATAAGATAAATTTTTTCTCTCTAAGAGGTATAAATTTCATCCAAGTAAATAAAAAGGAAGTATTTTTAAATTTCAAATATTACGCAGAAAGCAACCGATTTCCCATTGTCTCCTTTTCCCGAAAGCTAATACTATAGAACGCGTAACGTAAGAATGAGAACTCTGTTTAACTCGCATAAAAATAATTGATTCAATAAGCAATACAACTCGTGAAGAAAAATTTAGAATAAGCATAAATTAATACATACAATTTACTCACTCAATAATTAATTAACAAATAAACTGCAATTAACTACATATTAATCCACAATTCTAAACTTAACTAAAATCGCTACATAACAGAATGTCTGCAAACCAATCTAAAAATCAAAGCGTATTTTAACTCACACGCGCAGATAGAGATTTCCAGTTGCATAAGTTTTACACTGATTGCTAAAAAGAACACTGTGTTCCCAACGATGATCCATAAAAAGGCATCTCTAAACAACATGTAATACGCAGTGACGCAGCATCAGTTTCAGACCCAATATCCAACGATATACATCTTTCACACACCAAGAAATCACCGCCATCATACGAAATCTACCAAAGACCACCAGGTCCGGATAGTATTGATTACAAAATCATCAAAATGGCATATCCAGCCAATTTACAGCTCTTTCATAGTATCTTCAATAAATTTATGCATGCTAACATTTTCCTTAAGGCATTTAAAAATTGGGCAAATTATGTCCTTTTTAAGTAAAGCATAAATAGTACCGTGAGCTAGTTTATCAGTGTTTGGGATCTTAAGCTGAGCATTATGATATTGTAGATTTTTACTGTTGCATTTAGTTGCCAGCAAAATTTTTCTTGACACAGTTTCTTCATGAGCAAGTAATCAAGGGGAACCAAGGTTTCACATTAAGGCTTTAATAATTTTATTTATCTTATCTACATTTTATTTATCTCGTATTAAAAGATTTTGTCTACCCACATTTAAGCGGCGTTTCATTTCTGCTAATGTTTTCCATGTATATTTACGAACGTATTTGATCAACCCATCAATAAACAGTTTTTTTTTTAAATTTTATAAAGGCGATAATTCTAATTAATAGGTTTTGTAATATACGTTTTGTCAATTCAGCAGTTATTATGATTTTGATTTTTACTACGACTTTCTGTATTTCTCGCTAGAATGTAAACTTTCTTTTAATGTATATAAGGTAAGGGTTTCTGAATCTTAGTCAGGTCCTTATTAACCAAACATTTAGTGTCAGTCACAGAAATGTCTATTAAGCCTTCAGAAACATACTGCAGGCATGCCCCACCGACCCTGTCCTGCACCCATCCTCAACCCATTCGTAATCGATTTTCCATGCAATAAACTGGATCATACCTCTATGTTAGCTTGCTGTGCCGACGATACGTCGGTATCCGTGAGCTCTATCCAACCCAATAATCCCATCTCCAAATTCCAGAATTTTGTCTTAAATGTTGAAGAATGGTGCAGAAAATGGCGAATCGGAATAATGACGCAACGTCTGAACTGCAATTGGTAAGCAGGTGCAAGATTCGGAATAAAGCATTGAACAGCCACTACTTACTAGTGGAAATTGTAAACCGTGTAAACAGTGTAAATTATGTATGGGTTATCTTTAGCCAATAACTTGTGATATTAAACAACTTTTAACTTGTGATATTAAGCAAGTCATAAGAAATGCATGTGGTATCGCCAACCAACTTTCTGTAATCCTGTGTACTTTGGACTATCTCTCAACACAAACAGATGGATATCCCTATGCATATTGCCAATTCTATGCTACACATCTGCAGCCTAGTAGTCAAAGGCAGATTTCGCAAATTTCAGGTAATAAAGAATAAGATTCTGAGAAGAATTGTAAATGCAGATTATCTGATTAGAAACAAACTGATAAATGACGACTTGAAAATCGACCCTATAGCGGATCACATTACTAAACTGAATAAGCGTTTCTTCAAAACTGAACTTAGCTGCAATGTTGCAAAATTTTCAAAAGTTCTTAGTTACCAAATCATTCCAGAAGATAATTTGATCAGATCATTATCTTTTCCCGTGCTTAGAAATCACAACTTCGCAACCTAGCTTTGACTGCCAACTTTTACTTGTTTTCTTGCGAGGCGTGGTTTTGTATCTTGTAGCTTTCGATTAGATTGTCACACATGCAGTAATAGAGACAATGGTCTTCCCAGTTATGCATCATTTTCTTGACTCCTCTTGGCGTTTCACCTGCTAGCTCATGAAAGCCATGTGTCCTCAGTTGCTCAATTATCTAGCTTATTAAGACCACATCTGGGACCACGTCAGTACCACCATAATTAGTATCAGTATCGATATCATATTAGTCAGGTTTCTTGCACTCTCGCCGCGGTGGTAGAATTTCTCCAAATTTGTCTAAATGTGATTATCGAGGCTTCGCATACTCTCGCAGCTGATACTTTAAATTTACGCGCTAGTAAAGTTACTTGAGCCAGCTTGTAGCTTTTATAGTCTTTAGATTACTTTATCGAAGTTTAAAGTCATTTAACTGCTACTGCTTAGTTTAAATCTCCACGAGTAGTAGTTTCTTGTCTACAGCACAAATCGTGCCTTTTACATTTCAAATTGACGATTAAATAAAAAAGTTATTTAAAACTTTCGTGAGTCTTTTCAGATACAGCGATTACTCTCTAACCTGCTTAGTAGGGCTGTAATGCTTAAATTCGCTTTCCAGATCAATTGCAACCGCTCGGGTTAAACGAGACAAAAAGTCGTACGACAGTTCTCTATGACACTGAGTAGGTTAATTGGGACATTGAAGGCCCATCTGCATGAGGTGACAAAGTTATTGACTCGCACACTTGTTGGGTGATAGCAATCTAAAGTTGCTTTGAGCTACTAAGCCTATTAGAGAAGTACAAGCAATTGACATGATTTGTATCCAATAGAACACTTACATCGGTTTCTTAGCAAATGTAATAAGTTTCAAATCTTTAAATCAAAGCTTTATTTTCAGGGCTTCATTTTAAAAAAATGAGTTGTCATAATAATAATGATAATGATAATAATAAACAGAAGGCTTTACCGAAGACAAAGTAACACTGATTAAAAATACCAAAAAAAGTAATATATGAAAATAAACAAATATTAAAAAAATAATAATAAATAAAAAATATGAAAACTTTCAGATTTCACATTACGCAGAAAGGCGCGGTTTTTTATTGTTTTGTGGGCTAGCTTTATTATTAAATATCATGTTCCTCGCACTTAAACCATAAAATTCAGGTTCAAAAGCAACATTGCAAAACAATTTTAAATTGAGCATATCTTTGCAATTTCCGATACTCGCACGCTGGAGACAAAAATTTTTTTTTTCCGTACATTGGTCGCTTTGAGTTTGTTCATCAAAAATTCGTTAAAGGCTTACAAAATATGAAATTGATAATAAAATAAATTCCAGATTCCAAATTTGGGCTTCCATATGCCATATTCGGGTGGAAACGTATGTTATTCAAAATTTGATAGCTCTAGGTACCGTTGTTTTATTACAATGCGAGAAAGATATACATTTATGCAAATTCTACATTATTTAATTTCTTTAAATATAACGCAGGGCTCTAATATTTAGTGGCAACAATTTGAAAAGTGAACCGACATTTATCGTGGACTAACGCAAAATACCAAAAGGAAATTAATAGTCCTTCTGGGCAAATTGCCCCTTTGGACTAATTAAAAAAAATAAAATTCATGAAGGAAAACACGAATGAATTCTTCATGAAGTTTACCGGAAAAGAGAGCAATTTATTATGAAACATAAGAGGTTGGAAAAATATTGTTATTTAAAAAATTCGGTTTATTTCCTAAGTAATATATATTTATGTTCTGATTATAAACCTACAAATGACGAATAGAATTATAGCTTCCTCTCAGTAACACTTGAATTAAGAAATTCTCAATGTCTAAAAAGAATACTTGAGTTAACAATGCTTTTTATATTGCTCAGAGGCACTGCATACGTAAATAAAAAAAGTATCAGCATCCCCTTAGAATTTCTTTATAATATATATTTTATCTGTTTATTAAATGATTCAAATATAAACGGAATAAAATGAAATAACAACAAAACATTGTATTAATTTAAAATTCCGTGGAATAAAGGTGGCAAAAAATATAAGCAGTCATGAAATAATTCGATATACGAAGATAAAATTCTAATATCTTTCCATCAGATTAGAAAAAGACAATTCAAATCATGAAAATTTCGTAAAAAATGCACTACTCATGTAAATAATTTGTAATTTATATTACTAGTATTAGATTTATGTTGGATTATTTATTTTTAAGAAAGAAAAGAAATACATTTATCATTTTATGCATACAAATATAATATATATATTTATTAATTTTAGTAAAAGGAGAAAATTTAGTCGATCACGTCATAAACGGCGTAAAATGATACGTATATTATTGAAACTTGGATTATGATAAATCGTACATTTTAAGATGATTAAAGAGACATTTTATACCTTTATAAATATTTTAAATTCAAATAATTTATTTTTTATTTAATAAATATATAATTATTATTATGTGAATAATTTGTCAATTAATATAAAAAAAAATTATTATATGTGAATAATTGGTCAATTAATATCAAAATTATTACATTTTATGTGTAATAATGTACTAATATAATATTATTAGTATGTTACATGTAGTAATAAAATAGCGTTTGCATTAGAAGAAAGAATAACAAAAACTATAAAAGATTTGTTTTTTGCAGAAAAATTCCAAAACAGCTAAACTGAGTTCGAACTCCCAACGTCGTGGTCCAAGCAAAAATTAACACATTTGCCAAGCTAACCAGGAGGAAAACAAAAGCTGAAAAGTCACTGAGAGTAGGAAAGCTGAAAAGTCACTGAGAGTAGGAAATCTGAAATGTGATCAAAAGCAGACAGAATGCAAATTAGGTGTTTTTACTTTCTCAGACATTAGAAGGTAAGAGATAGGTAATTCTCTTAAACAGAAGAATATATTCTATCAAATTTAGTTAGTGCTAACAAATGAGGTAAAACATTACACCCTCCGTATCTTATAATAGCAAATTATTTGTACCAAACTGAAAAACAAATTATCGTGCATAAAAAAAATCAATTGGAAATTGTGATCCGATACGCAGTTTTCATTATAAATTATAAATTAAATTTATTGGAGGAATACAAAAACTGCAAAGATTTCTTGATAGAAATTACTCAGTAAGCAAAATGCTGAATCAACTTGCCCTTCGATCACGTGATTTTCAAACGTAATTTCATTGGCTGTCACAATTTAAATGAGCAGCAACTTTATTTTCCAACGTACTCATGGTCAAGACTCCTAGCGCAGGCACAGACAACATGTACACTGCCTGGAAAAAAAAAGAACAGTTCTATATCTCCCATTCTACTGGGCCGATTGAAGAAATTCAAATTGCATTTTTCATATCTCGAAAGCGCGACTTAGGATATATATTTGATTTACATACAGCATTGTTCTAACATAGGTATTTTCACACAAAATCGTACTTTTTCTAAAATGACATGCCTTTTTATTTTTTTCATATTTTGATTGTACGACTCAAATTATGCTAAAGTGCCAAGATTTGTAAAAATCGCACGAATAGTTTTTAAAAAATTAACTCTCAAAATTTTAGCTCCTCAGTGTTAATTGCATTTGGTATATATTTATTAATCTCTCTTTATGCTATTGAACTTATTTGATTCTTCCTTTCACATTTCGAAATGTAGGTTCATTTCAAATAAAATTCGCCAAATTTTTGTGATTTATTTCTAAAATTTGTATTTTTAAGTTATTTCTACACATTTTTCGAAAAAACATTTTGGGTTATAATCTATACAATTTTTACATCATCTTAAAGTAAATGTATTTCTAAGCATACTTGCAAAAACTTACAGCTTTTTTATTCAAAATTTCCGAAGATATACGGAAATTTATACATTAAACTGGGTTCGCTGAACAACATCACATCTCAATCACATTATAATACTGTACGAAAACTTAAACGACGTATAAAAGAAATTAAACAAATAAAAAGGAAATAGCTTTTCACATATAATTCAGTGCCGCTTACAACTAATGTACACTGCGAAAAAAAAGGGACAGTTCTATGTTTCCCCTTCTACTGGGCCGATTGACGGAGTTCAAATAGCATTTTTCATGTCTCGAAAGCGCGACTTAGGATATATATTTATAGATTTGTAATATATACCGTTGTCTAATAAAGGTATTTTGACACAAAATCGGACTTTTTCTGAAATGACATGCCAATTGTTTTCTATATTGCGATTCTATGACTCACATTATGCCTAAATATTAAATTTTGCAATTTTTGGTGCGAAATTCCTGGAGAAATTTAAAACTTTATTTTGGCGCACTTTTTTTTCAGTCTGCACGAAGAATAATTCGCTTGGTGAACTTCTTAATTTATAGCTACCTATTTTCCTTTCCATTTCTCATTGTACACGAGCGCAAAAAAGTTCATACTTTCAAATACAGTGCGAAAACCACATTTGGCGTTATTATCGTTTATAACAAATATGCCAAATTTCAAAACTCGCCAATATGCAAATTCACGTATATCTTAGGAAATGTTGAATAAAAAAGCTTAATTTTTTGCCGGTATCTTAGAAATATATCTACTTTAAGGCGATCGTAAAAATGTTATAGTTTATGATTCAAAATGTTTTTCGAAAAAGTTTAAAAATTTATTTAAAAATACAAATTTTAAAAATAAATCATAAAAAATGGGTGAATTTTATTTGGAATCAACCTAAATTTCGAAATTTGTCAAATAAGTTTAATAAAAAAGGACAGATCAATAAAGGCAGTCTAAATTTAATTAGCATTCAGGAGCTAAAATTTTGAGACATAAGTTTTTAAAAACCACTCTTGCCATTTTTACAAAAATTGGCATTTGGGTATAATTTGAGGCGTAGAAACGAAATATGGAAAAACAATTGGGATGCTAATTCAGAAAATGTCCAATTTTGTGTCAAAGTACCTATGTTAGAATAATGCTATATAAAAATCTAATATATATCGTCAGTCGGCCAGTAGAACGGAATATATCGAACTGTGCTTTTTCCCCCTCATTGTACATGATGTGCCGGCGATATGTTTCCCTATGTAGACGAATTGGTGCAAGCGCCACAGACTTTGGTAAAAACTTTTTTCGGGTACGGATTGCCTCGTATTGACTGGGCTTTAGACTAATTTGTAACCAAACACTTTGAACGTCAAGGAGACAAAATGTATTAGTCATATGTCAATTCATAATTTGCAAAAATTTAGAGAGCATCAATTGACGGAAGGGAGGTAAAAATGCTCATTTATCTCCGACTCACTAGTCTTCGTGAAGTTTTTCGTGAATCTAAATCGATAAAAGGTTGACAATCTCTTCGAAATTATCACCGTCAGTTCCATTCGTAGCTATCCAACTTATGAACGATACATTTAAGAAAATTAGGAGCTTTGCTCTCGTTTGAACGGAATGAATAGGAGGCCCCCTATATTAATATTATATGGCTTTTTGAAAGCAGCTGAATGACTATTTGAAGACAGCTGAATGGTGAAGATGAGAACTTTATATTCCTAATGACTATAAGCATCTATTTCCACGGTCACTCGCTGAATGAAACAAACAAGGAAACATCTATAGCAACTGAATTCTTAACCAATTCCATATACAAAAAATTATTTGCCAAGCTTTATTAATTTCAAAGTTTGAACAAAATTGAAGTTATACAACAACATAATTTTAGAATTAATTCTAGAAAGTGCTGCTGAGCATTATATGCCTTTATTTAAGTACTAATGAATTAAAACCACAGTGCAGAAATATTCAATCTGGAAAAAATTCAAGAGAGGAGGAAATAATTCCATCAGACATATTCTTGAAAGCATAGCCTTAAACAAAACATGCAGTAATATATTTTTCGGAAAAATATGCAAATATCGGGAACCATGTACAATCCTCTTTTCTTTTCATGCATTTGTGTGAATCGGATTTCTATAGCCAAAGCTTACAAAGTCGAAACTTTGTGCTGAGTTAGCAGATTCTCACGCAAGACGTTCATTAAACTTGAATTTGTCAAAATGCATCTTCATTAATGAAACCTTAGTTGAAGGTATAATACGCTTAAATAACAAATTATCCATTTCTGTGTACTTTAAATTATATAATTTCTTTACACAGTTTGAAATATTTCTTCTTCTTGTTTTTTGCAATGTAAATTCATATATACGCAATCTAATAAAAATTTTACATTTTGCTGTTAAAATATACCCATTTTTTGAATTTTTATTTCTCATAATAAGTGGAAGCACGTAGATGTATAAAGCTCTTCCACTTGTGGATAGCTACTAAATACTTTGCGCTAAATAGTTTTATTTATTATTTACGAGAAATTAAATTTATCCGTCTGATATCTTTTTGTAAAAGTCGAAAATATGGTTTCGATTTTTCAGGACTTAAAAACATGAAGGCGCTAAAATCTAGATTAAAAAATTCTTTAAGTGTTAGCACTGGGAGCTGAGGGATTTTCGATTCTTTAAATACAGATGCGATGAATGTAATATTTGTTTCTTTTCTCTTATTTTTTGAATCGAAACATCCTAAACTACCACACAGATAATAAAATATCACTTTTGTCATGGAGAATATTACATGGCGACTACATGTAATATTTGGAAGTGGTTCCAAACACCAAGAAATGTCTTCCACCCTACTACTCTAGTATTCCCAGGCTACCTGCGTATGTTCTCAGTAGAAGGTCACGGGAGTTGTCACGGGAAATTTATCCTTGTATGACGAATTTTGCAAACGTACAGTTATATCGTTTTACACATAATGAGGTACCTACATCATAAAAAGGTGGTGAATGCTAATTTTACGCCATTTTCTTACACGCTGTCCTTTTCAAAACTAATATTTTGATAGTATGTTTTAATTCTAACTGTACTAATCAGGCTTTTTATATGTTGAGTCTTTTGTAGGTCGACTTAATAGTTTTTTTTTCCTTAATTTGAAATCTTGATGATTTTACCATACATACCGGATTCTATCAGAATATGATCTGCATATGATCCAGCGGCTCTGGTTAGACCCTTATGTTTCATTAAGTTAAAAATGTAAAAGATGATTCAGAAGTTACTGTTACTTTTAAATGGAAAACTGTATAGAATGCAACAAATTTTATTTAATATTTAGTAACACTATGAATTCTTCGTTACGAGTTTAAAAAAATTATCTTTTATGTAGTGCGGATATAGTCCACGTTGGTTTGCAGGAAATGTTTCGTGAAAAATGTTATTAGCAGAGAATTTTATACACTTGCAAGGTTTAATAATATTAGTTACATATTACGTAAGATTCCTTTGTCTTCCCCGCCTTCACTTTCTAATCAGATTTAATAGCGTGTATTAACATGCTCTAGATAAATGAATACACAACTGGAGACACATATAAATTCAAATTTTCAGTCTCCATTCTTCACGTCTAAAGTACATAGTAATACATTTCGCTAACTCTTATTACTTTCAACACTGAAATTTTAATTAAGTATTTTTCGCTGCGCCTCACGACAGTTTGTCGATCAGAGATGTTTCAGTCATGTTAACTATTTCGTCAGTAAATGCAGTTACATTGCTTTATAAAATTCTGAATTTCCCACGATTTTCAAGTGTTTAAGCACACAATTGTTACAGCTATATGTTTCAAGACCAGTGGCAGTACCAAAATACAAAATACTGAGCTAATAGTTTTCATTTTCTGATTACCAGCTTTCCAAGGTTTGGATAATAAAATTTTAATTTATATTACACTTTGTGTTAAAATCTTGTTTACTTTTTATTGCAGCTTTTTAGATTGGTAAAATATGTGTATTATCTTGTGCTATTGAAAATCCTTGGGGAAGAAGACCTTGTTTATCTCCAGCAAAATGCTGCTGTAAGCCAAAGTTCTGTTTAAGATTGAAAACGTGCCTTATTTGCGATTGAATATTCGTGAACTTCACTTGGTTTACGTAGCCTTTCCTTAGTTCTACTTGAACATATTGCTAGAGAAATAGTGAACTTAATAATCTTGATATTACCTTGGAATGACGTTTTTTGCTGGGATCCTTTTTCATATACCCTTTTACTCGTCATACTCTTGTCACTTTCTTCATGTTTGTTTCTTCATTTCTCCATTGATATATTAGTAATTCGATAAATATATATTTGCAAAAAGCAAATAAGCATTTATTTTCATTCTTTATCTCTAACTAATTTTCCTTAAAATTGATGAAATTTTCTTTTGCAAGTAGTTTCCGAAAGGATCAAACTATTGTTGTTGAAAACAAGAAATGAATGGCTTTATTCTAATGACTACAACTGGTAAGTAACTATAAATGGTTGCATTATAATGCTCAGCTTAATTTAGTTCCCCTCACACTACCTAACCTTGTAGAGACATTAGGTATTTTTTGGAAAGCAGGAGAGAGGAAAAATGAGCAACGCTTTTACTGGGAATCGAAACACGGACCTCTCGGTTACGCGTCGAACGTGCTGACCACTACACCACGAAGGCATGCAAAGAAGGCGGGAGAAATATCTTATATATTTCCCCTTTTAAAGGGAGACTGGTTATTAGGGGCTCCAATCGCCAAATCGTGGTGGTGGAGAATTATCATACAACACCTTTTAGTTCGGGCGCCACTTGTAGAGTCATTAGGTTATTTAGAAGCAGGACAGATGAAAAATGAACAACGCCTTCGCCGGGAATCGAACCACGGATCACTCGGTTATGCGTCGAGCGTGCTGCCCACTACACTACGAAGGCATGCGAAGAAGGCGGGAGAAATACCTTATAACCTGACATTTCTAAAAATAATGATTGACGTTTCAAAACACCATACATATATATGAACATTAGAAATATCCAAATATAAAAAAACAGTTAAAATTTTATTTGTTATGGTAAGCATCATTCGTCATATAAACAACAGAATTTTAGAGAGGCATAAATGTATAAATGGTGGAACTATCTTAACATT
This sequence comes from Stegodyphus mimosarum, assembly GCA_000611955.2. NCBI lineage: Eukaryota > Metazoa > Arthropoda > Arachnida > Araneae > Eresidae > Stegodyphus > Stegodyphus mimosarum. The sequence goes on from KK112099.1 coordinate 319,224, forward strand.
GGACTGAAAAATGAGAAATTTCACTGTAGCCATGTTTCAGGGAACTTACTTAAGGGCTCAGAAATAGTGATGAAATCTTGGATCCGAATGTGAAATATATATATATACACTCACGTTTGTGAAAATTGCAACACCAAGAAAGAATCGTCATAATTGAATACAATTTAATACACAGTTGAGTGGTAGTGGTACAAATAAATGATTAAATGTTCAAAGCAAACAAACAAGAACAAGAGATCAGAATCAGTATTTTGTGTGGCCACCACGCGCCGCAATAAGTGCTGCTACATGACGTGGCATGGAGTCAAACAAAGTTTGAATGTCTGACTGAGGAAGAGCATTCCATATCGTTTGTACGCGTACCCAAAGTTCGTCTGCAGACGCAACAGGACGAGGATCACGAGCAAGACGCCGACCAATGACATCCCACACATGTTCAATTGGCGACATATCCGGGGAACACGCAGGCCAAGGAAGAAGCTGTACCTGCTGCGCTGCAAAGAAGGATTTAACAATCCGAGCAGTATGAGGGCGGGCATTGTCCTGTTGAAATACAGCGCCTGGCAAGCTTTGAAGGAAGGGAACAGCTTCGGGCTGTAGAACTTCACGGATATACCGGTTGCTGTTCAGATTGCCCACAATTCGTAGCAATTGAGATCGTCTATGATATGCTATGGCGCCCCAGACCATAACTCCGGGTGTTCGTCCACTGTGGCGTTCGATAATGCACTCCGGAAGGTGGCGTTCACCGGCATAGCGTCTGACACGAATGCGGCCATCATGGTACCACAAATTAAAGCGGGATTCGTCAGAAAACACGACATGCTGCCAATCAGCACGCCAGTCTCTATGCTGATTGGCCCATTGTAGCCGCAGGCGGCGATGGTCGTGCGTTAGGGGGATCCTGTATAAAGGAGTCCGTGCGCGCAGTCCACACTGCAGCAGACGTCTACGAATTGATGAAGCACACAATGAAACACCTGTAGCTATTGACCACAGTGCTGCCAATTGTCTAGAGGAAGCTGTACGGTCCGTCCGCGCCATGCGGACCAGGTGTCTATCATCGCGAGCTGACGTCACATTTCGGGGTCCACTCCCGGATTTCCGAGTTGTCCGACACTCGTCCGTCCACTGCTTCCAAACGCGCATCACTGTGCTGCTGTTACGCTGCACACGAGAGGCTACTGCACGATACGACAATCCAGCTTCACGAAGGCCGATGATTCTCCCTCGTTCAAACTCTGTAAGTTGTTCAAATCTCGCTCTCTTTCGTCGACGAGGCATAAGTACAGATTGAGTTAACGTTTACCACTAGCAGATAACCACCGATAACCATACACGCCTCGTTACAGCCGTCTCTTTATTCGGATCCATCAGCCGTTCAGAGGGCGCTGCTCAGCATACGCATGCGCTACGGATTTGCAATTCTAATCATTTGCATATCATGCGCTACTTTGCATTTCCTGAAAATTTCAGCTCACTCGCGTAAGTCCTTCATGGTGTTGCAATTTTCACAAACGTGAGTGTATATATAAAAAGCTGGCAGCAATGAATTCCTTTCAGGAGAGTAGATGCTGTACATCATATGTAATACACATACCTGAATATATTAAAAGTAAAGATATTCATAGAACACAGCCATAAATCTCTGCACTTAAATTCAAGACTGTCCATACTTCTCCGTACGTGAATTCGGTTAAGATGCCATGCTGAGGACACATTAGCTAGAAAGATATCAGCGTATCAGTGTCAGAGTTTCGGAGAAGTCTCTAAGAACTAAAGGCGCTTATAGACGAGCAGCAAGTAGTGTTTTCAATTCATCCCATATCTCGCTAGATGCAAGTTTTTACTCGAAAAAATTAAATTCATTTATTTTTTATATTATTTATCTGTTTATTTTTTGCTTTAGCTTCATATATTTTTTTATCCAATACAGGGCACTTGTCTATTCAGAACTGGTTACTCCTAAGGCCAAAAGGTGTGACCATTTTACTTTGGAGGCATCTAATAGGTTGCCACAGTTGGCTCCTATAAAGGGACGAACTGTTACAATCATGCCTTCTCTCTAATTCCAACCACGGCTTTTCGCAGTAGGCTACACTCATCACTATAATGTCTGGGCGGTATTTCATTATTATGTATGCGTATCTCATTTTATGCGTATGTTCAAAAGAAAGTTAAACTTTATTTAAATTTTTATCTAGGTGCAAGGGAGCGGAATTTATGCCCATTTATATCTATTATTATGTGTGTTTCTTCTGCAGCATATATCAAACAATTAGTGGAATTTCAAGCTAATATAATGGCTCCAGTATGAAACATCGTAACAGAAAAAATAAAGGTTTCTAAATGGATACTAATATAATAATTTGAAATGAATCTTAGTTAGGCTTCAATTTTTATTTTGGATTTGACAGATTTTTTTCTTTGTTCCTGAAGAAAGAGAACCTCTGTCTGATCTCCCTGGAAAGTGGTAGAATTTTATTTAAAATATACGTCAAAATAAGGCTGCTGCTTCACCAAATTTTAAATAAATTGAAATATTTTAAACCCGAACTGAAAGTTTCGATGATTCACACAATATTAAAAATAATTCAAGCATGACGTTTAACACTAAAGCTGCTAAATATTTCCTTTTAATTTTCTGTAAAAGTGCTATTTCCCTCCGTAAAATGGCTAGAAAAAGATAAATGAAAATTTAATTTTCCGCAGCTAAAGAAAACTAGACTATTTCCCACTTTTCATGAGTCTTAGCAAAATATTTTTGTTGCATAACTACTTAGTTCATTTAAATATTTTCAATATTATGCAAATTCAGTAATTTATTTGTAGGTAGTAAAGCAAGAAAATGAATGCGTGCTTTATTAATAGTTTTAGACAGATACTTTTCGCCTCTGGCGGTTTAGTGATCAATAAATAAAAAGAAATTCAGAGAATGACTGATGCGTATAAACCAAACTCGCAGATAGGAGAAAATTCTTCGAAACATAAATAATCTTTTAAAACATCCCACGAGAATCCATAAGGATGCTCGTTGCCGAAGTTCCTTTTAATTACATCTCATAGCACTGATAAATTATTAATACTTTTTAAATTTAAACTTGAAATATATAAATTTAAAGTTTTAGCTTTAGATCATTCATGGCGAAAGTTGTATGTTTGCATTTGTATACTGTGCCTTTGTAATTTCGCACATGTATGAATCGACGTAGTGAAAACAACGTAATTTGTTTCATTTTATATCTGAAGAATATAAGATAGTCAGTTAAATAATACTTTCTTTACATCAACTGAATTTATTGATTTATAGTCTTATGATAACCATGCCTTGCAAAATTGTTATAATAATTGCAATAGATTAAGAGTTATAAATGAAAGATCAAAAGGCTCTTAGAAACTTCTCATTGAATCAGTGACAAATGGCTTCCAAAAGGCCACATTTTTATATTTTCAACGTCAGTTGCATAGAGAAAACAAAAATTTCAAGTTTTGGAGTCATCTATATATGTAATTATTAGTCTATTATTATTATCAAATATACAAATATTATTGATACTTCCAGTCATTGATTTATTACTTTCCAGTCATTCTCATAGAGAATGCAATTAAAAATTTAGACTAAGAAGAAAATTAAAAAAGTAACCTACATATAATTTTAATTCTGAAGAATTGGGTATATGCCTTTATAAAAGCAATTCCCAAATTTTTGTTTTATGTAACAACCGCAGATGATCTCGAATGCAAGAACAAAATCAATACTGTAATAGAGATTTCGGTAAAGTAAAGTAACATGGTACTGTTTAAAAACATCGCGTCCTGCGCATTGTTTTCCGTAGAGATTTTGAAATATGTGATTGACAAAACTGATGACACGAAAGGTCATATAGCTGTAAACTTGTCTATAACTATAACCTTAGCTAATAACATTTTTTTCTGCGTAGAATCATCAAAAATTAAATTTCAAGCATAAAATAGACTTTTGAACTAACTTCCATTCATTCCACTGGTCTACCACGAATTATTTGTTCTTTTCCTTATGAACAAAAAAAGGAAAACTACGAACAACATTAGGTATTTATCTCTTATTTTTCGAATCCCTTCAACTAATTTCTAGACAAAAGCTATTTTTTTCATCATAAATGAAATACCATATTATAGTACTATTTGTATATTTCGTTCAAACAGTGTTTTTTTGCTATATTACTGCTTACTATCGTCATCGATTAGTTAAATATTAAAAATGTTTAAATACTTAGAACTATGTAAATCATGTTTTGAAAGTCTTTGATCTGATAGGGAAACCATGATTACTTTAGGCATTTTATGTCGAAGGTGAAGACATAAAAATGGACAATGGTCTAGCCAATATTCAAACTTCGGACTCCTCGCTCGCTACCTGGGTGTATTTCCAATTATACCACAAGGGTGCACAGTGAGGGAGAAAAAAATAACCGTATGCTTTTTCTTTCAATTACAGCATTTAGTTTTTTTTGCAACATATGCATTATTCCTTACTCTATCTGCCTAAAGGAAGGGATGCAAGATGTTGCCTTTCGCCCCCACTAAGCTCTGATAGAGAAAAATACTTTCAGCAGGCAAACTTTAAAAACATCAACTGTTCAGTTTATAAATTCAAATTAAGTTGAGTAGTACTTGGAGCATTCCAGGAGACAGTACTAGTATCCCCAAACGTCCAGGCTATACCAGAAGAGAAGGTTTGCTTACATTATATAAGTAACAGTACTCATCCTTGTCTCATCCAGGATTGAGCCTCAGAGCAATGACATGTCAATCAGTCTGCTTCCGATAGCCTCACATCTATCATCCATGTCGGGTCATCTTTTCAGTTTCCAGTTGATTGTCATAAACAATATAGACTATTGAAAGATCAAAATTTCATGGAAAATAATCTCTCTAGTGTATTATCAACCCTCATTTAAAAATTCTTCTAATAGCCACACTTTCGATGATATATTTTTAACGTAAAATTAGTTTGATGCTATTTCAAACTAATAACGTGCTTCATACACGCTCTAAATTTAAAAAGAAAATCATTTATCAGGTATTTTTTGCGTTATGTTTCCGAACTTTTCCATTAGCGGAGACTAATCATTGTTTACAAAAGACATCAATGAACTGTATTATCATTTCAGATTTATGCCTTTGTCAAAAACATTTACCTTTTGCGTTTTGAATAACTGTGAGATACTAGAACGCGCTCAAATCTAGAAGATTAGAGGCCCACCAATTGCCTAGCGATAAAGTTTCTGAACGCTTTTGCTCGGTCCGAAGTTCGAATTGGGTTGGCAGCATGGGCGTTTCAGTGTTTTTTCCCATGAGTGATGTGTATACGAGCCAGTTCCCCTTAGAAAGTCATGCACGAAGGCATTCCTCCCTTTAGGCAGATAAAGCTCGAGGCTTTGCTGTAATCACGTAAACAAAACTCTAAGATTATGATAAAATTAACTTATCTGAGATTTAGAGCGAAGGATTTTAGCGAGTCTTGAGAAGCAAATTAATGGAATATCCATTCTTTGGAAATTAACGTAGAAACACTTTTTAATGATTTAATGCTTATTTAACAAAAACTTGTATTTCTCTACAATCTTAATAAAAATCGATATTTTCTTCATTGATTCTATTATTTTCCCGTTGATTTACATATAAACACAACCTCCATGTTCGCATCAAAATGGCAGTAAAAGTTACGTTCAGTATTAGGAGATATTTATGGTGAATGTTACCGATGAAAAAGTGCAATGGCAGTGCCGAAACTTCATTATTTTCCCTCATAAAATAATTTGTTTCTTCCTGAACAATTTGCGGCAGCAGAAGTGAATTGAAATTTCAATGCAATTTTTTTAAAAGATTTTAAAATTTTTTATAAAGTATTCAAAGAGGGTAACTTTTAGAGAAAGACGTTCTCATTTAAAAAATATTACATATTAAATATATTAAAAATTAATATACTAAGAAGATTAAGCTGCTGTTTCGTTTCAAAAGAGCTTGATTACGATTCTATGCAAAAATATAACCAGTAAAATAATGACGCATGAACCATATATTAAACAGATACCTTAATCTTGCGCATCTGATTTTGTTATTAAAACAGTGTAATTTATCTTTCTTCTAAACCAATTATCATACTTTATCTAATATCAAGAAATAAAGACTGATCGAAATCTGTTTTCTTTACTTGTAAAGCCAATGTTTAATTTCAGCTTTTAATTCTTCTTAATATCGTATACTTAATTTTTATCTCAGTTCTTTTACTTCCTACAAGGAAGTATTGTAATTACCAAACTTTCTTGTATCATACTTCAACAAAAATATCCATTTTGACCGTTCCTGAATCCATTTGAATGATTTTTCTGCTTAACATCTGCAGGTACGGAGAGAGTAAAGCACTATTTATTTCTTAAACGAACTGTAAAATGGATTTAAAATGGATTGATTAAGAAGGGAGTTTCTTGTGACATCATAGTATATATGTCTCGCATAATTAAAAAAGATTAGCCGTAGAACTTCGAAATTTGGTACATGTGACTGCTATAACATAGTCGTGCACCTCCCTTTTCTTTCAATCGGCCGCACCAAAGATGTATGAACATATATATATGCACACCCACCCTCGTACCCAGCTTGGTGAGCTTGTAAGGTTTTAGTTTAAACTAACAAAGTTTTATGTTAATTTCTATTTCCTGTAAGCTTTTATTTCAACTTCCCGTAAGAATGAGAGCGCGCTTCAGCTTTATGCTAATTTGAGGTGGAGCCAAGTTTTGTATTTCAAAGGTAAGCAAGGAACTTCTCGGTGTGAGAGAGCTTTTAGTCTCAGATCACTGCGGCTCTGTTCGACGTCCGCCTGACCAGCTAGTATTTAAATTCTAAGCCTTAGCGCTGTTACTCTAATACTTATTGAAGTAATCTAAGTGCGTTAGTACTAGCTAAATCTTGCTACGCGCATTGATAGTTTAGCATAGAGGCCAGCCGCGCGATTATAGCTCTGAGAGCAACGACTACTTAATTTCTACTCATTTTATTTTAAATTATATGATTGTTCAGTTCAGACCCAAGTGCTGTCATTATTTTCTGTTATCCCTTCCGAGTGGGGAAGTGGCTGTAAATAGTGGTTTAATAAAAGGGTAATTTTAAACCCATTTTACGTGCAGTTATTCTACCACTTAACCACAGTTATTCTACCACAGAACATAGCTGCATTCAGCTCCCTGTTCAAGATCAGGACTTTAACACGGTTAAGACCATATTCGCCAAACGTATACACAGAACACTCAGTCCTGACAAGCTCTCCTTTTTTTTCGTCTTATAAATTGGTAAATTCTGCAAGTTTTGCCTTAAAAGAGATTGGAATATGTTGCTCTTAAGTTCCGGTTAATGTTTTTATTCCTTTAGTCAATATGCATAAAATAGTTCTTGAATTATCAACAATTTAGAAATGTAAGTGGCGGTTAGGCCTAATGAGGCAGCTGTGTGTTTACATTTGAAAGTCTTAACAGTATAGTGAAAAATAAGTCAATAGGTTTAGCGATTTCAGTATTTTTTACGCAGTGGGATAAAAAAGTTAACTTTAAATTTCTGGTAAGGGAAATTATGTTTTTCTTTCCTTTGGCAGAATTGCTTGTTTTTGCTAGAAACTCTAATTTTAATTGCAAAAATTGTTTTTTTTGACAATATTTAACTATATTTGGTGTTTTAAGTTTTTCCGCATCTTACAGTTTTTAATAAAGATGTTTTTAGTGTTTATGTATTTTTGTCCCGCCGCAAATTAAGACCTGGATTGATTGAATGAGAAACATAGCTTTAATGAAATTCGAGGAAATAAATTTAAATGAAGTGCAGCAAAAAATGTGTATAATTAAATACGCCGTGCAAGAAAGTCATGTAGTGTCCACATAAGATTTTTTCCTTATCTTAAAAATAAAAGTCTGATGCGTACACCATATGACTTCCTTGTACGGAATATTAAATCATGCTCATTTTTTCCTGCATTTCATTTAAACTTATTCCCTAGAATTTCATTAGAGATATATTTCGCATTCAATAAATTCAGTTCTCACTTCGGAGCAAGGCAAAAATTCATCAAAACTCAAAACATCTTCATTAAAAATAGGAAAGTTATAGAAAATCAAAAAATAACAAATACAGTTAAAAGAGTTAAAAATAAATTTTTACATTAAAATTACAGTTTCTACGCCAAAACAAGCAATTCTGACAGTGGCAGATTTTTTGGTGCACATAACTAGAATTTCCTTTTGGTCCCACTCGTCAAAAAGGCACTGAAGCTGCAGAAAGACTTAATTTATTGTTCTGCTAAGTTTCAAATGTAAACTAATATCGCTGCTATGCTTAGCCGCAATTAAACAACTTTAAAATTGTTGATAATTCTACAACTATTGCATGCAGATTAACTAAAGGCATAAAAGCCTTAACCGAAAGACAATTCAATCATTCTGAAAGCAAAAAATGCACAATTTATAATTTATCAACATAGAAGACTAAAAAACTGAGCTCACCGAGCCGACTAACAGATTGGGTATATATATATACACGTACAGACGGCACGAAAAAAATCTCTTCTGAACCCTATTTAAATCGGTTTTATAATTCGTTTAGAGAAAAAGAATCCTTTATTGTAGCCTTAATTTCAGATTTCACGAAAAAATATCGTAAAATTGCATTCGATAGTGGTTAAAATGGATATATTCGTTGAAATGTGGTATCCGGAACTTTTCCTGAAAACAATGCTTTCTTTACTTTGTACAAGGAAACGAAAAATTCATGGGAACTTCGTGCTATGTAAAATGCAATTATGTTTTGTTTAATGACGTATATGGAAATAATTAACATTTTAATAGAATTTACATGACTACGAAAATAACAAAATACTTCTCAAAAATGCAAATTCTGCTAACATTTCATTTGTTGTTTAAATTTCATTTATTCAGAAATCAGGATATAAATTTTTTACTACTGAACAAAGTGTCTAAATTTTAATGTTTAATATTTTATGCTGGTTTCTTTAGGCATCCTTTCAATTCGTTTAAAGTTTCCTGTTGAGCTCTAATTACTACAAGCCGAGCAGAGAAATATATTATTTTTATGACTCGGAATTTCTTATCGTTCAGGCAAGATGATAATTAGCAATATACGAAGCCTTTGAGTTCTTTACATGTAGTTTCATTGAGTAAGTAATTAATTAACAAACGTTTTACTTTTTAAAAGTGAGCATTTCAATATAATTTGTAAATCCATGCAATTCATTTTCGTTCTCAAAAAAGGAAACGTTCACACGCTAAGGTAATTAGGATAACTTCAATGTTATTTCGTTTTCTGATCTTAGTTGTTGAATTATTAGCAGTCTTTCATCTTAATAGACTTCTCCGCATTACGATGATTTCCTAGCCAGCCTCTTTTTCTTTGTGAAATTCTTCTTTTACCTGGCTGCCGCAGATAAAAAAATGAGAGTACTTTCAACCATTGAAGGTTAATGCTTTAGGAGTGTTACGCTCTTAAACCTTTACCATGTGTATGCCAGAAATGTTTACGAAGATATAAATATATTTATTAGTATGTATTTACAATTTTAGAAAAGTAAGCAAATTGAAGCTATCATAATCTGTTATCTTATACTAATATTTATTACAAACGTCTTCTTTCCATTCTTTTAAATACGTAATGATATAAACATAATCAATTAAACTGAGGAAATTTGTATTATTCGTGACATAAAATTTCAGATGAACTTTGTAAAAATAATATTTAATATATTTCTTTTATTAAAGTACATGGTAAATATATATATATGTTTTAATTCATTAAAGATCGTGTCATAAATAAAAACTTATATATAAAATATACATTAGTTGTAGAGACATTAGTTTATTTCGAAGCAGGAAATGTGAAAAATGAGTACTGCCCTCGCGGGGACTCGAACCATACGCCTCTCCAAGGACGCGCCGAGCATGCTGACCGCTACACCACGAAGGCATGCTAAGAAGGCGGGAGAAAAGCCTTATAAATTAATCTCTACATATAATAAAACAAAGAGTCTGTGTGTGTGTGTGTCTTTCGTTCGTGTTGCGAGTAAGCTAAGAGACCCAGGGCCACGAAATTTGGTACATAGGTGTTCCTACACAAGAGCCAGTGCACCTCGAAGCGAGTTTTTCGAAATTCGAATTCGAATTTTTTTTTTTTTATGTTTTGTGACCAAATCGCGTCATTTTGAGACATAATGGGCTACAGGAAAGCGAGATTTCACTCTATACATGTCATTTTTACATCGTCGTGAAGCGTAGACACTTAGCAATTTTACGAACTTAAAATAAATTTCGTATTTCAATAAATCGATTAAATACGAATTTATTTCGGAAGGTGAGCTTAACACCTTTTCAGCGGAATGTTTTTTAAAAAAACTTATTTTAAAAAATGTGCTGTTTATTTTCCTTTGATTTTTGTACACATTGAACTTTAACCCTTTCGACTCCTTTAAAAAAAATTTTGAAAAATAATAATATTTTGTATTTTTTTAAAATTTTTTAAATGAAGCTTCCGAATACACTTCTCACATCTCAGATATTTCAAAATGTAGTTTTGGCAACAATTTTTCTTTCTTATTGTTGTTGATAGATTTTTGATGAAATTGCATCATTTTGAATAGTTTCATTCCTTTAAAAATTTCGGTTTGGCAACAATTTCTTATCGTATTTCTTATGTTACTGTTTTTAAGAGACTGAAAAATTTAAAAATTAAAAAGTTCTTTCTTTTTGCATCGGTAAATTGTTTAATTACTTTATTAGGATAATTGACATTTGTATCAAGGGATATTGCTTATTTCATTGTAATATTATGTTTTAATTATATATAATTTTAATTATAAAAAAGTTTTGCGTGATATTTTTTAATCTGTTTAAGTTCTTAATCTGTTAATACCATTTGAGTTTTTAAGATTTTGCAAAGGGAAGTTGGTTAATTTATTTATTAGGATAAGTAATATTTGTATTAAGGGATACTGCATATTTCATTGTCATTTTTTATATATATAATACATTTTTATTGATTTCTTTTTTGATAAAGTTGTTCTGCAGAGTAATATTCTGCGCGAAATGTTTTGTTTTTTGAGTTTTTTTCATGTTATTTTTTGCTTATTGCACTGTTTGTAAGATATTGAAAAGTTTTTCATGATTTGTTTGCATGAGTCAGTGCACCTCGAAGCGAGTTTTTCAAAATGCGAATTAGATTTTTTTTTTTAAATTTTATGTTTTCTGAGGAAATCGCGTCATTTTAAGACATAATGGGCTATAGCAAAGCGAGATTTCACTCTATTGAACAGTTTAAGAAATTGAAGGATTGTTTTTTTTTTTGCAAAGGTAAATTGTTTAATTAATTTATAGATCTATATTTAAAAGGACGAGTTTTTCTGTGTGTGTAGGTATCTTTCGTTCGTACTGCGCGTAAGCTAATAGACCCAGGCCTATGAAATCTGGTACACAGGATGCATCTAGACAAGAGCCAGTGCACATCGATTTTTCAAAATTCGAATGAGTTTTTTTTTTTTTTTTGAAATAGTATCAAATTGATGATTTTCTCTCATTATATGAACAACAATGGCACGCAGCCATTGTTGCTGATATCAGCACTATTGCCACCCGGAAAAATGAGGGCGATAATTCTGTGCAGTTTTTAAATTTAATGTTTCTCTTGGATACTGGACGTTTGTCTAGAGAAGGCAGCAGGAAGTTGGTTAATTTATTTATTAGGATAATTAATATTTGTATTAAGGGATATTGCTTATTTCATTGTATGCTTTTTATATGTAATGCATTTTTAACTGAATTTTTTGTTCCGTTGTTGTTTGTTTCTTTTTCGATAAAATTGTTCTGCAGAGTAAAATTCTGTGCAGTTTTCAAATTTAATGTTTGGTGTTTTCTTTAGGTATTTTCTCGGTACACTTAAAAGCCAGACGAAAGCCGGCAGCGCAGCGGCTAGTCTCTACATATAATAACTAGTCTCTACATATAATAACTACATATAACAAAGAGTCTGTGTGTGTGTGTCTTTCGTTCGTGTTGCGAGTAAGCTAATAGACCCAGGGCCACGAAATTTGGTACATAGGTGTATCTACACAAGAGCCAGTGCACCTCGAACGAGTTTTTCGAAATTCGAGTTAGAATTTTTTTTTTTTATGTTTTGTGACCAAATCGCGTCATTTTGAGACATAATGGGCTACAGGAAAGCGAGATTTCACTCTATACATTTCATTTTTACATCGTTGTGAAACGTAGACACTTAGTTATTTTACGAACTTAAAATAAATTTCGTATTTCAATAAATAGATTAAATACGAATTTATTTAGGAAGGTGAGCTTAACACCTTTTCAGCTGATTTTTTTTTAAAAAAGCTTATTTTAAAAAATGTGCCGTTTATTTTCCTTTGATTTTTGCACACGTTGAACTTTAATCCTTTCGACTCCTTTTCAAAAACGAATTTTGGAAAAATAATCATATTTTGTATTTTTTAAAAATTTTTTAAATGAAGCTTCCGAATACACTTCCCCCGATCTCAGATATTTTAAAATGTAGTTTTGGCAACAATTTTCCTTTCTTATTGTTGTTGATAGATTTTTGATAAAATTGCATCCTTTTGAATAGTTTCATTCTTTTAAAAATTTCGGTTTGGCAACAATTTTTCATCGTATTTCTTATGTTACTGTTTTTAAGAGACCGAAAATTTTAAGAAATTAAAAAGTTGTTTCTTTTTGCAACGGTAAATTATTTAATTACTTAGTTAATTATTAATTAAATTGTTTAATTAGGATAATTAACATTTGTATCAAGGGATATTGCTTATTTTATTGTAATATTATGTTTGAATTATATATAATTTTAATTATAAAAAAGTTTTGCATGATATTTTTTAATCTGTTTAAATTCTTAATCTGTTTATACCATTTGAGTTCTTAAGATTTTGCAAAGGGAAGTTGGCTAATTTATTTATTAGGATAATTAATATTTGTATTAAGCGATATTGCTTATTTCGGTGTATGCTTTTTATATGTAATGCATTTTTAACTGAATTTTTTTTCCGTTTTTGTTTGTTTCTTTTTCGATAAAATTGTTCTGCAGAGTAAAATTCTGGGCAGTTTTCACATTTAATGTTTGGTGTTCTCTTTAGGCATTTTTCTGGTGCACTTAAAAGCCAGACGAAGTCTGGCCGCGCAGCGGCTAGTTATGAATAAAAGCTTAGTTGGGCATTTTTAGCTCAAACGAGTTGTTAATTTCAAATGGAATACTAGTCTCGAAAGAACACATTCTGTCGAAATACTTAAATGCATTGCACCACTTTCAAAATTGTTTATACTAAATATTACCGCTTAAATAAATTAAATAGTGAAGAATCTGCATGAATTTATGTATGTTTCTCGCAATGTGAAATAACAGCAGTACCTAGAACCATCAGATTTCGAATAGCATAATTCTCCACGCGAATACCGGCACCTGAAACCAGAGTTTTGAATTTCGAATTGGTTTTATTATCTCTTTCATATTTTGTAAAACTTTAACGAGTTTTTAATTAACAAACTCAACGGTTGTAGTGCGAACAATGGTAACATTGTACGGAGTAAAAGATTTCTATCCCAGCGCGCCGATCTACCAGTAATTCAAAAGTTATGCAGTTTTTAAATAATTTCTGATTTTGCTTTTGAATCGAATTTTATATGGTGTAAGCGTCAAGAACGTGATATTTAATAAATAAATATAGCGAACAAACAAATAAATATAATGAACACGCAAATAAAGTGAACACACAAAACGTTAATAAAAAAAGAGTTTTGAGAAACCATAACCAAAAAGAAAACTGAACACGGATCTGATAAACTGAGACAAGACTGAAAAAAAAACAGAAGAATATGTGCCAACACTTAACACTGCATCGGGAATTCTAAACATATTGTTGCGTGCGTACGGGTTCGTTATGGATTGAATGCGCAAGCCGTTAAAAAGTTAACAAAAATTTATTCTTTCCACAAGAAATAAATCAAAATGCTGAAATATTTCTTCAGAGATATTCGCACAATATCACAATATCTCAAACGTTTAACAAAAACTCAATTCAAAACAGATAAACTAATTCTATCTCACAGCGAAATCGCTACAGCATAAAGTAAACAAACAACAATTCGCTTTAAACAGCTACAACCAAAGCTGTATGTAAGTAAAGCGTCGGCACTGCCATACTATAACATGACGCCAAATTGCAGCGCCAATCCACTGCAGTGGTGGCGATGTAAACTAAATCTCTTCCCCTCCTCCTTTCACCTGCAGTGACGTCATGTAGGTTGGAAGTAAGATGGAGAGGCCGCAATGAGTTTTGACACGATTGGATGTAAATATTTTGCAATTGCGTCGTAATTATATATATATATGTATATATTTTTTATTTGTACAGTATTTCAGAGTCCTAAGTATACGAAAAGAATACATTTTTAAGCAAAGTTTATTGTTATTAACATTAAAATTATGCATTATTTCTTCTCCACTTACAGAGCTTCTACCTAAAATACTTTCTCAAATATGACATGATTTTTTTAGCTTCTGAGGCATCTTTTAAACGAAAAAAATATCAATTTGTAATTAATGCTCAATTCGGTCCATTTCAAATTAGCGCTCTTTTTATTTTAATAGTGAAATACATTAAATAGTACATAACTTTCTCTGAATATTTCTGAAAGGGAATAAAAAAAAAGATTTTTTAAAATATTATTTAAAACTTGTACCTGCGTTATTATAAAATATAGGGGAATAATTCTTTTAATTATCAGATTTTTTTACCTTTAATTTCAACAATACATATCCTAAAACTGTTCTTTATTACTTCCTTAAGTACGCATCGTCTCAAGGAAACGTGTAGAAATGCATTCCATCAGATTCCGACGAAATCTTACTCGTTACTTGCAATCCTTAATCCGCAGTATCGATGCGCCATTAGAGAAAATTTAAAGAAAAATTGGTTCTGAAAAGAGCCTTTTGTAATTAAAAAGTACAAAATTAATAAGTTATAAGTAACACAACCAAAGCACGTTAGAAGCTAACAAGATTTCGGTAGAATCAAACAAACAACCAAATCAAAACAACCAATGACTGAAAAGAAAAGGAGCATGCGCAATTTTACTGATTGAGTTTCCACATCGCCACCGCTACGAGCGCTGCGGTCGTTACGAAGCGCAATTTCTCCCATTGAAGTGCCGACGCTTTACTTACATACAGCTTTGGCTACAACTACAATATCAACTGAGATGAGGAGTTTTTTTTTCGGCTTTTATAAGCTTTTTAATTATCAGTAGAACAATCTCGATTTTTCTAGATTTTTCTGGATGGCAACAGTAATTATGAGATATTTATTTGTTAAACATTAAATGCACACGCTCTTTTATTTTTCTTTTATTTTTTTTTTCGCCGTAGCTTTCTCTTCAAAAATCGTCTGCGTTGCACGGGAAATATAAAGCAATTTTAATTACAATTCTAAATAAATAGCCAAATAAATATGATTATTAATAATCCGTAAAAATATATTGCTTTGCTGCTTTTAAAATTTTTGTAATTTTGCCGTTGAATTTTGTATGATGCAAGTGCGAAGAAAATGGTGCTCATTAACAGTAAAGCTTAAAAAGCAAAACGAATGGGTTAGTCAAAGTGAGTTTAACAGCAGACTGGGTAGACTGCGAGCGCGTAAAAACCCTTAACAAGCCCTTTTGGACGACCAGTACAATCTGAAACCTTTCTTTTTTTTTTTAGAAATGTTTTCTGGAAACTTTCTAACTGTTTCCCTCAGATTTTAACAATTTACATGCTTCTAAAATTAACAGAATGTATTTCTTAATGACGTAGCTTTTAAGAAATATATTCCGTTGAAACTCCTTAAGAAATGTAATATATTTATACAGAACTGACTTCTTAAGGTATATATTTCCCTCGCAGACTAATTTTGAAATTCTAAAATATCATGTAAGCACTGTTTCGAATTTATTCATGCAGAGCCTTTTTTTAGAATGCGGAATAAGTAAAAGGCGTAACTTTAACTTGTCTAGCAAGAAATAAAACGTTCCTTGATGATTAGGCAGACCGCGGTAGACCGAGGAAAGTACAGGTTTCGCAAATTTTGCTACTTCTGGGCCGTCCTTGGAAATCGGGGAATACAAAGCGAGAGGGTTGAAACCTTAAACCTTTCAGACTTTTTTAAAAAAATTTTTCTACATTTTGTCTGAATTGCATGTTATAAATCAACTGTTCAACTGAAAAGAGTCATTTTAAACTCTGTTATTATTTATATCCTTACTATAGAATCTTTTATTACTTATAATTACATAACATTAAAATTATGCACATAATCTGTGAGAAAAATACATGCATTTGATCTTAGAATATCTTAGATGTTGTACTTACAATTTCTCGATTTTCCTTAATGCATTAATTAATATACAACATGTTCTGCAGCTCATGAATTTTTAATCCTTCTTGTGATTTTACTCAGCTAACAGCACCTTATGCTTGACCATCTTCGAAATATTGTTTTACTGAATAATGCAATAATCATTCGTAAGTATTACGGATTGTTCTAGAACAGTCACGCTTGCAGTAATATAAAAATACTGATTAATGAAAGGCTAAGTTTAATGCTTATAGAAATTAATAATCGTGTTACGTTTCAACTTCTTTGCCAACATACGATATACGAAACGTTGCAGAGACTAGCAATGTATTATCACTGTCTTGTAAGTACCATACAGACAGGGAAAGGATGTAAAGTAGGCTTTTATTCGACTCAAATTGAAGTAACAGAAGGCCCCCCTCGTGCTTTTAAAAGCCAACAACTGCGGCTTAAATCAAACATAATGTCTTCGACTTAATTAAGTAACGGTAAGTTAGCCTAACGGCTATACAATCCAAGTAACGTCCGTTCTGTGAGCCAAGGTCGGCGTAACAAGCCTAATGGCTAGAATAACGCAGTGCCGCGGAATATTACTAGCAAGAGAATCAATTTAGCAACGTGGACTTCATCAGGCAGAACACGCCCTGATTCTACCCTCTAACATTTTAGTTTAAATACTCTCCTGTATCTACTCATTTGAATACCGTGAGAGCTAGAAATTTACATTCTGACAGGAAAATGGAAATGGGGAGAATAGGAAAGCTTTTAAATACAAAATAACTGGTTAGAAACTAAAACGATACTTTATTATCTTAATGTCTCTTTTGGCGCACTACGTATGAAGTTTAAAATAAGTTTTAATGTACTTTTGCATATGATAGGAACATACTGCATTTAAAGATACAACACTTTTACATTTATAAATTATATCAGAACACTGCACTCGTATTGTATGTAATATAATACACTATAAGAATACAGTTTCGCCACTCCAAGTATTTTCCACTTTGTGAATGTCTTTATTTAAAGCAATTAAATCTCATTGATAGATCATTAGTACAAAATGCGTTTCCAAGATATTTAAAAGTACTCACATTTGCTATATTTCCCAGCGGAACTTAAATTGCACTTATTTTAGTTTATCTGGTAGAATGTATTAATTTTCCTCAAGGTTCATATTATTTTACAGCTATGTAAAATAATTTACATGCTATGCAGGATACATTCAAAGTAATTGCAATTTACATGAAATAGTAACTAAACTGTAACGAAAATCTTCGAAATAATCAAATTGAACAAAGGTTTAAATATGACGAAACATTGTAGAAATTAATAAAGCTCTGCTACGCTTTTAATATTTAAAAACATCAGCGTACTTTATAAAATATTACAAATGGTTCTTTAATGGCATTTGAAGAGTCTGTTAAATAATAACGTATCGGAGGCAACATTATAGTAAAACTATACGATTTATTCATAGAAGTACCGAATGAGGAAAATTACCTTGGACATGGCTTACGAGATACCTGCAACTTACCATGATACTTTAAATAAATAAATCTGGCTTCAGCTTCGCCAAGCTTCAGTTTCTTGGAGGCTCAGATCTCGAAATTCATTCCCTTATATTTCGCTGACAATTGTTCCCCAGGTAGCCATTGGAGGTTTCGCTCTCAGTTTCAAAGCTAAAGTAATATCCTTAGCCCTGACAGAATTCTTCTGAGAGCTGAAAATATTAGAGTTGCCTTCTCCAATTGTTCTGAAGAAGGTAAAGTGCAAAGGTTTAAAGAGTTAACTTTTAAGATTTGTTTCACTCAAGATTAACTCTGCATTCCCAAAAGAGAATGTTATTTCTGCTCTGCAATTTTAGGAAACAACTTTTCTGAAGACATATATTTTAAAACAAAATTGTTAAAAGATAAGTTAATATCAGCATTTTTAAAATAAGAAATAAATACAATTTGGCAAACTGAAAATCACGAATAACAATTTTTAATTTATGATGTCAAATGTTTAATACTTTAGCTTTGAAGATTATCGCAATGCATGCAGCACAGTTCAGAATTTTAACAACCATTATAATGATTATTTTCTATTTTCTTTAAAACTCAGATCAAAATTTTATGTCGTGTTTCAGTCTTTTCTTGCGTTAGGAAAGATCGAGGAATATATTCCTCCCCTTTTCCAACTAATTTGATCGCTTGAGAAACGGGAGGTTGAGATCACGCGGTGTATACTATTCTAAAAAGACGGCGTTAAAAATAAACATAGCATATTCAAAAATACGTATAAAGTCACACTAAATTAATTATATAATGCATTTCAAAAGAATTATATATTTCAAGGATATTCCTTTTATTTACATACAATAATTTCTTCTTTACGCATACATTTTACATTGTTACCACAAAATTAGAAGTTTCTAAATCGTGCGTTGGAAAACCTAGGGAGGGAAGGCGAGGGGAAGAAATATGCGAGCAAATACACTATATATAACAATATTTCCAAACTATTTCATTAGGTCCTCTTGAGAATTACACTCCTTTATCAACACTTTTAAAGGCTATAGAAAAATTCCTGTAAGTCTTCTTATGTTACTCAATGTGCTATGTTGTGATATTTCATTGGATTACATCGACATTTTTAAAGCGATGACATATTTAAGCCTGCTAACTTCTGGGCCAAAGAAAAAATTGGCAATGGGAAATATCGAGAGATTTCTAGATTGAAATATTATCGGAAAGCAAATACTCTTTTCCGTTTCTTCGTTATCTATATTTTCATCCTATGTTTTCAATATTTGTTCTCAATATTATTAATTATATTAAACAAATTTACTACATTTATAAATCCCTGTGAAATATAGAACAGTTTGTTCTGCTGGGATTTTATTTACATTATATTAAGGTAAGTTATAGCCATTTTATGTGTGTTAACTGAACTGATTAATAAGTTCAACTGTTATGACTTTATGAATCATCTTTCGATATGTTTCTATTGAAAATTCGCTGTAGGAATTTGCCATTGGTTTATTAGCAACTGAATTTAGTAAAGATAGTCAGGACAAGCAATTCATCTTGTTTCAGTTTTCTGTGACCAAAAGGGTTGAATGTTTATGGTTCGCAGCTTCGTAATATAATGCGACACTCTGCTCTGAAAATTTCTCCTTAAACAAAACTAACTTTTGGTTGTATTGCCATTATTAATTAATATAATCAAATGACAGAGCTCTCAATGATGTTATTCTACAGCCCTATTTCTTATGTACTCCAGAGACTTACACCTTGCCCTGCTATTTACATTGCATATGAAGAAATAAATGGAGTATATATGTTACTGGAAAAGCATGAAATCCGGCAATGTATATAACATCTAGGCATTTTATAGAATGCCGAAATTTAACCAGCAATCTATGGAACGATAAACCATTGCACACATTACCTAGTCATTCCATAGGATGCCAAATGACACTGGCAAGTAAGAAATGCATCTTCGATTCGTTTCGAATAACCAGTACTACCAGAAGTTTATAAATGATGTATAAAGTGCCAAAATGGCTACTAAGAAGAAACCACGGAGTACTGGTTGCTGAATCGCTATGATATTGTTACGAAAAATTCGGCGGTTGCGCCTGTATGTAAGCTTTCCGGCATAGCACTAGGGTTGCCATAAAATAGTGTATGGTAGGGTTGCCAGATTGGCGACTTTATCGCCCATTTGGCGACCGAATTGGCAATATCCCATGGTCCAATCGGGAAGCTTCTAGAATAATTTCCTGTCGAGATATTTCTCGAAACGTGTGGAACTTAAAGTAAAGCTATATAAACCCTTGCGTTTCTCAGAGCAGTTAGTTGCGAAGAGATTGTGAAGTATTGTGAAGTGTTGCGAGCAGTGTGATTAGTTGTGAGAATAGCTGCTACGCGAGAGTTTTGGTGAACGGAAAGCGATCGAGATAGTGCTTTGCCGTGAAGCTAACTTTACAGTATAGCTTGACAGTGTATTGGTGATTGTTCCACGGTGTTTATTATAAGTTTAGTGTTGCCGTGAAGCTACCTTTACAGTTACAGCCTGAAGCTGTGTTGCTGATTGTTTCAGCGTATTTATTGTAGATTTTCGACGCTTTTAAAGGTAATTTTGGAACTGTGCTGTAAATAGTGATTCCTGTAAATAAATTGTGCTTTTTATTGTTCTGCATCGTGTTTTCATCGGATACTCTCAAATCTACGAACCCGTAAAACGCAACAATATGATGTCTGTGAAAAACAAAAGTAAGCTCATTTATCCTGCTAAAGATGGCGTCAGCTCAATACGGTACTACGTCTCGGACACCGAGATTTTTCACGTATTTCATGAAATTTCTTTAACTATGGGCACGGAGGTTGAAACAAAATGCTGAAATATCTTTCAATCAAATGTGAAAATGGTACACATTGTTGAACTGTGCATCCAACTTTCTGAGCCCTGCCAGGAAAAACAAAGGTGTTAAAAAGCGCATTGTTGCGAAATCTATGATGTGTTTCTTAATTTAATTCCCGTTGTCAGATGGATCTTAGATTTCCAGTCTCGGCCAGATAAAGAATATATATATTTATTATGGTATACCGGGATCGTCTCCCTTGTTTTGTGCACATGTTTTGAATAAACGTTTTTTAATGGCAGTCTTTCATTACTTTTCGTTTTAAAACTGTAGTATCATTATGCTATTTTGAAGCAGGAGACGTAAAAAAAGGAAAATACCCTTGCCAAGACTCAAGTTTGAACCTCTCAAATACCTGCCTAGTGTGCTACCCTTACACCACGAGAGCATGCTGGAAAGAGGGAGTAAATATCTCGTAAAATAGCATTTGTATTTTTAAGGAATGAAAGACTTTTGCATGATAGCCTTATCATGAATTCTTTTAAAATGATTGATGAAAATGATAGAAAAAGGGGATAAACATGTTATCAAAATATAACGTTTGGGTTTTTCTTACATTTTATGTTAGAAATGTGCTAAAATTCAGGTTACTAGATATGTTCCCACAAAAATATTTATCAATATTTTACTTTTATTTTTGTCATCTATATTTAGTGAAGTATAAGGAATTAAATTAACTAAAATCTAAGTGATGAAATATACTTGTTTGAATGCATGCACTAGCTGTTTTTCGAGAAATTATCTCCTTTCATTTACAAAACTATCTGAAAAATATTTGGATATGTACATAAAACTAAGCTTTTATTCCCTTTAATTTTCCTGGAAAATTTGTGAGAAGTTTCGTTAAATTTCAGTGGCAATATTTTAAGCTTTTTTGTTGAAACAAATTTAAAAATAAAGTTTTTTAAAACATAGGCTTAATGTGATGCAAACACAAGCAGAAGGAAAGGAAAATGTAGCCAAGCATGAAAACTAAATTGCAAAACTAACCGTACTCTTGAGCACTTGATATTAAAAAGAAAGGTTCAAAATTATCTTTTGAACATCACCAAAAGTATTCAAATGGGAAAATTCTCATTTTAAAGTTATTTAGAGTAGTCTGCGTACCTTCAGACATCAACTTCCTAGTTGTTAAACAGAAACTTCCAATTCACGGCCTGGAACAAAAGCAGCCAAAATTCTATATCTAATGATTGGAGAGACAAAACAAACGTACTTTTGGGATGCTTAATGTATAAGCTTTACAACAAAGTAACAAAAATTCTTCAAAACATTTCATGAAAATTGACGATTATAACTTAGTTGGACACCTAAAAAATAGAACAAATATACTTCGATCCCACCTGTTACTTTATCCTATGTGTAAATAAACAGTCGTACATTTTTAGAGAAAGAATGAACTGAAAAGTGTGGGTAAAAGCGACAGCAGAGTCTGACACAAAAGCAGTTAATTTAACACAGGTACCTTAGTAATGCATTTAGGTACATTCTAATAACACTATAATTATGGTAATTTTACCGAATGCATTAGTTAGTGACTAGTGTATTAAAACATAAATGCTAATATAACTACCGAAAGAGAGTCTGTGCTCAATCTCAGCTACTAGATAATAGCGTCTAAGTATCTTCCGGTTTAAGTAAGTTATCAAAAATTTCTCTCATATTAAACTACGAAAACCTAAACTTCTTACGTATGTTTATAGTTTATTAATATCGTGACCTACAGAAAAGGATGAAATTATTTGCATCCAAGTTTTAATTAAAGAACACTGCTTCTCGTATGGTCTACGTCCGCGGCTTTTAATTAAAACTTGCATGCAAATGAATGCTATACAGGCAAGACAGCCGTTAGGGGCTTTCCTGTGGAGCTAATTCACTTTTGTTCGGATACAGAATCACGAACTTTTACTTTATTTTTTCGTTGTGTTTATTCAATATGCACATAATTAAAAAGGAGGGCCAACTTCTTTCTTTAAGGTTCACGGTAAGTAATTAGAGAATGCATACTCAGGGATTTAAACAGGTTTTTGCATGAAAGAATGTGAAATTATTATGGCAGGTATAACGCTATTTTAATAAGAGTACCTTTTTTAAGATTTAAGTTTGCTGCATTTTCAGTGAAGTCTGTTAAAACTAAAAACAACAACAATTTAATTCTTAATGCAGTTGTTTTGCAAAAACCCGAGTTGCTACTCATGTGTGGCAAATTATTAGATTTCATTCATGAAACTTCCACCACTATATTTTTTATGCTTGTGTTTTATAATGAAAATGAAACAGAGAGGAAACATTCAAAAGTTTAAACTAAATTGTATCTTTTTCATTTATGATATAAGAAAAGCGAGTCATAGAACCTTACCAAAGCAGAGCCGCGTCTGAGTGTGCAACGGGTAAAAAATTACTAAGGGTACAAAATTATAATATAATAAATTACATCTTGCTGAAGAGACTGGTAAATTATTGAAGGTAGAGAGTTTTGAGACGGGTTTTAAATTGGTCATGTTATTTCCATTGCTTAACTAACTCTAAAGGATTAGATAAAACATGTTAATATCTATAATAAAATAACAAGTAATTACAGATATTAGATTATTCCTAATATAGTGTTGGGGAAAAAGAATTTTAAGATATTTCCAGTAAATAACAAACTCGGTACATTTTTATAAGACTTCAAATATACTTTTCATTCAGCAACACAGCTATAAAGCGAACATAATAAATTTTAATAATCATAACACTGACATTAGCGTTGAAATCTCAGGAATAAAAATTTATATCCAAAATACACCTCGAAAATTACTGTATTGGTCCGAATATAATCTGTCCTCCACATAAACCGCGTCTTAAAATTTGAAGGAACGGAAACGAAAAGAACAGAAAAAATTATGGCTACCGAATACTGAATATACATCGAGAGATGGAAATCAAAATAACTGCAATCATTTGCCGGTAAGGCCAAGGAAATATATTTAGCGGAAATAGATATATACCGGTATTTTATTTTATCATAAACATATACATACATAATATAAAATCACTGCTGAAAAATCTATGTTATAATTGTGTACTATATTTTGATAGCTTGATGTTGATTTCAAATTAATTGTTGCTTCTATTAACTTAGCTTCATATTAACTCATGCTTTTGTTAAATTTCTATAACATAGCTTTATGTTAACTGTTGCTTCTATTACTTTCTATAGCTTAGTTTCGTGAACTCTTGCTTCTATTAGATTTATATAACTTTCCACATGTTAACTCATGCTTTTATTAAATTTCTGTAACATAGCTTCATATTAGCAGTTGCTTCTATTAACTTTCTAAAACTTAGCTTCATGTTAATTGTTGTTTCTGTTAACTTTTTATGACTGCTCCATGTTAACTTTTGCTTCTATTAACTTTCTGTAAGTTAACTTCATGTTAACTGCTGCTTCTGCCAACTGTCTATAACTTAGATTCATCTTAACTCTTCTATTACCTTTGCATAACTTAGCTTTGTGTTAACTCTTGATTCTATTACCTTTCTATAAATTAGCTTCATGTTAACTGTTGCGTCTATTAACTTTCTATAAATTAACCCCATATTTACTATTTTTGAATTTAACTTTCTGTTATTTTCAACAATGCTCTTATTGAATAACGTTACTCTTCCATATCTTAACTATGTTAATATTACACATTTCACTATAAGATGCATAGCAATTAAGTTCTAAGGTGTTTTGAAATCTTTTTTATGAGCGTTTGAGTATGTAAATAAGTCTAAAACTCCCGTATCTAGTGCCCCATAAGTAAATCTGAGGGAGGTAATCTTTGCTTGCTCTCCCGTAAATTAAATTGTTAAAGCTACAAGTATAATTGACAAAAATTCTTCATATTATGGCGAAATTTTAAATCATATCTCAATAATCAGGTTACAGGCGAAAACATCGCTGAGGGAAACGTCGCGGAGAAAACAAAGCAAGACGAAAATATCGTCACACAATATCGTGGGGGAAAAGAAAACAATGAGAAAATAATAACAATGTATTTTTCAAACTTTAAAGCCGTAAATGTATATCCGCATAATGATTTGTGATCACAAGAAAGACTGAGAATATTTTTGGCTATATTTTTCATATTTTTGAATTAATTAATCATTCTTGGCTGGAAAGCAAGAAAAAAATTATTCACTCAAAATTTGAAAATGAATAGAAAAATAATCCTACATATATCAATTAAACTTAGGTACTTAACTATTAAAAGTCATCATGTAATTAATATCTTCTATAACGTTTTACTGTGAATTTATATACTTAACTATTAAATGTCATTGTTTAATTAATCTCCTTTATAACGTTGTACTGTAAATTTATATATTTAATTATTAAAAGTCATTGTTTATCTAATCTCTTTTATAACGTTGTACTGTTTTTTATGAAAAATGTAGTCTAAAGGAATTAGAAAAGAAAAGATTAGTATTTGCATTAGATTACCTTTATAAAATATTAAAATTATTTTGTTTCACATTGTTGATATGAAATTCTTTTACTAAAAATAATCTTGTTTTGTTTAATTAGTTAAAAAAATGTAATATAGTTAATATCATGCAAGTCCTCATCTTCGCTTTTCTAATATTTTAGACTATATATTTCATGAAAAACTGCCAACACAACTTCAAAAAGTAGATTAAGTAAATAATAATATTTAATAGTTAAATATATCAATTTAAAATTCTATTAGCCTCTATATGTAGATTTAATTTCATATTAATTTTCAATTTATGTTTACTGCTCATGTTTCCTTCTTGCCTTTTTAGCAAAAATTATTAATTAACATAAAAATATTAAATATAGAAGTAAAATTATTCAACCTTCCTTCATATGCTCACTACATCATTATGCGAATACACATCAACATCTTTTAACAGCTGTCTGAGATGTTATCTCCATGCCATGATTTGTGTGTGCTCTTGTAGATGTTGTAAATATTATATAATATTGCTGGAAAAATTTGAAAATTAGGACTCTACATAAACCGAAATTCGGTTTTGGAATGTATCAGGCATATGCAGAGGTCTCACTAATAATAGTCCATGATAGGTAATACAGAAGGCCATAAAGAATGATATAAAATTATACGGGTGTCAAAGACTATCAATTCTACGGAATTAACCTTATGAAAATAATCTTGGAAAAGAACCTCATAATAGGAATAAGGTTACATCTTGTAGAAATGTGTATACGAAGTGGCTGCCTATGAAAGACATTTTTCCTTTAATAATCTCTCAAGATCGTAACATTCACGAACCAGTTACCCCACTCATACAAATTTTATGACAACAGTCTGGCATTAAATATAAAGAGTAACACCATATAAACAATACCATATAAACAAGACTGCATTCTCTCTAATAATCCATTAGAAGGGTACTGTTGTCATCAAAATCTGTACTTGAACTATATTATAAAATTTCGTATACGCTTGGCATTTACTGACAACGTATGGGTTTCCATTATTATTTTCTTATTAAAATTGCTAAAACAGAAATCACGATCGTCATTAAAGTAGCTGTTACACACACGCTAGAATTTACTTGTGGACTGTAATAATATTTAACACCTTTAATTTCATTGCTTTTACACAGTTCACGGCTACTCGAAGCCATGAATTCTCTCAAAGACTCTTAGCTCACATTCTCACGTAACAAAACTCCAAGAGCTCAAGACGCGTGCGCAGACGCAAGCATTGAGATGCGAGCGCAGACTTAACATACCGCCCACCGTGACATGATGTAATCATTGAAAATTGTAAACTTTACAATGAAAATTTTTAGTGTCACAAAATAAAATACAGGGAAATGATTATAAAAACCAACAAAATAACCTCAATAACTTCTAAAGAAACACATTAATTAATTACAAACATACTTTAATTTGGCATAGGTAAAAAGCAAACTTTATTAATTAATCTCTTAAAAATACCACTTTTCGTTTTTACTGAAACTACTCTCACCTTATTGTCTTTACCTAGAATTATCTCTAGCATTCTGCCAATGGTCCAGTTACATACAGAAACATTATCAGTCTTTAAAATTACTATAGTTCCAATTTTTATATTTTCTTTTTCAAAAAACTACTTAATTCTTTCTTGCATTGCACTCAAATAGTTATTTCTCCAGTATTTCCATATCGTTTGCACAATTTTAGTCAATTTTTGTCAGATCTTTAATCTATTATCATTAACTTTAAAATATTAGGTTTTGCAATAGCAGGGATAGGTCTGCCTATCAGGAAATGGCCTGGTGTCAAGAGATCGAAATCTTCTGGTTCAGATGATAAAGGATGCAAAGATCGAGAATTCAAGATCCCCGGAATCTGAGCAATTACTGTAAGAAACTCCTCATAGGTTAATTTCAAATTGCTTACTATGCGTTTCACATGAACTTAACAGATTTGATACCTGCCTCCCAAAGCCCTCCATGATTAGGAGCTCTAGGGAGAATGAAAGACTAATTAATACTCTCACTCGATAAATAATTGTATAATTCCTCATCTGGTTTGTTGACTAGCCTATTCCATTTATTTAATTTTGCGTTACTACCAACAAAATTGCTTGCGGTATCTGAAAATATGTGTGCACACTTACCTCTCCTGCTAAAAAAAAACACTTTAAGGTTGCAATAAATGCTTGACTAGAAAGGCCTGTTACCAACTCGAGATGGCAAGCCTTGGTAACAAAACAAACGAAAATGCACAGATACACCTTGTTAAGGCGACCTTTCCTCTGATGTGAATATTTTATAAAATAAGAACCAAAAAAATCAACTCCAACACAATTGAACGGAAAATTCGGGCTGACTCTTTCTTTTGGGAGTTGACCCATAAGTTGTTGACAAGGCACTGGTTTTGCTTTGAAGCATACGACACACTCATGTACTGTTTTTCTACAAATATTACGCCCGTTTAATGGCCAAACCCTTGCCTAACAATAGATAATAATGACTGTGGGCCAAATATGCATGTATTTCTTATGAAACATCACAATAATTAAATGAGTTAACTTATGATTCTTTGGTAGGATTATCGGAAGTTTTCTATCAAAATTCAACTTACATTTAACTAGTCTGCCTCCAACACGTAAAATTCCATTATATATATATTTCTTTTTTTAATAACTGTTTCAGGCAGCTAGCCAAGCATATGGCTAGTATCATCATGTATAATATGTGGATTTCTCGTCATTTATTCCTTGCACATGCTGCGTAAAATTTAACTTTTACGCGATATTTTTACGCAATCCGCCAATATATATGATGTAAATAAAGAAATGTTTATTTAGATTCTATAAAACATTTTGAGTTGTCAAAGATTTCAGAAGAAGGATTTAAGCTGATACTCTAATTCATTTGTTAAAGATGGCAAATGTTAAAGAAAATGATAAAGAGGATATTTTATGAAACATATTACGCATGCGTGCAGTTCTGTTCTTTTATAATGGTAAAATAACTAAACCTGCGTCAACTGTTGCGCCATGACCTACTTCATAACGAAAGAATTGCTTTCGGAATGTTTTTTTGTAAAAACATATTTTGAAAGGTAATGAAGTTATTAAATGAAACAAAATCGATTACTTTTATAGAAAACAGAAACTATACGCTGTTTTATTTAATATTATGTGAGGCAATTTTGACTTACCTTGTAAGTGCTCTAGTTGTATAAATTCAGCAACACTGAAAGATATTTTTTTAAATTGTCAAGCATGTGCAACTAATAGTTCATAACCCCTCAAAAACTCTTATGGTTTCTAAAATTATATTTCCAAAAAATTATACGAAGAGCACGAAAACTTCAAACTATACCAGATATTATTTGTACGTAACTATATGTGCGATATAAAAGTAAAACAATGTGCATGAATAAATATGCATACCAAAATCGCATTATAAACTTATATTTTATTTATATATATATTTATAATAATTTTAGGATTATTTTAATAGTCTTTCAATATTTGCATTTACACATAAATAACATTTTATTGCGGCTTAAAGCATGCTTTCTGTTCAGACCATTTTCAAATTTCAAGCCCTTCTAACGATCAGTAGCTTGAATACGCTAGTTTCTCTTCGTCTTCACTCTCTGTTTAATTACACCGTAAATTTCGTTTGGAGATTCTAATTCAATATGTTTTGCTCCAATATTCAAGGGTCGGATGCTTTTTTATTTGTTTTTCCGCGGCTCTTGCATAACGTATGAAACCGCTGCCAAACCAGCCGCATTATTAACTGCGAATTTTGTACATGCATCACAATATTGAATTATAGACACGTTCCATAACATTGTAAGGTATATTTTAATTTTATAAAAGTTATTTTAATTTCAATGTACTTTGCTATCGATTCTTGTTTCAATCTACAACTTCATACCATAATGAGGTTTTAGAATCACGTTGAATGCAAATAAGTTAGAAGTAGTATTAAGGGAAAGTTCAACTTACTTCGAGAGAGATAGAGCTGGGAATTCCGAGTAGCGAGCGTTTGCCTTCGAGCTAAGTCTCTGTCCAGCTGTTACACTCGGACGTATATTACGTGCTTTTAGATATTCCTCGGCTATGTTTAAATTAATTGCCAAATACTTTAGATTTGTGTTAGATTCGGCTAAGTCGCTTAGTTAGTTCTAATTTAATTCTTAGTTAATTTATTTCTTAGTTCTAATTTAGTTCTTAGTTCTTAGTTAATTTAGTTCTTCTAGGACAATGAACTTCTACCAGTTGTAAACAGGTATTGACCAATCCTGGATCATATCTACAGCAGAGTTTCTTGAAAATCATTAAGTAAGATACTTCTTTGAATTCCGCAAGGAAAAAGCATATTAAAATTAAATCTAGGAAACTGGTATAAGTAATCACATGAAATGTTTATGAAGGGTTTTCCTGAGACGTGAATATCTTTATTTAACAAATAAAGCACGTCATAGACGATTGTATATCTCTTTTCATAAAACATGATGTGTATTCAGTTCGTAAAATAATGGCTCATTGATTTCACACACATTATTTATAAATACATTCCACTGTATCTAAAATAATTTAAAGTATTTTGGAAAAGAACTTGTTAACTCCTTCAACGATTTGAAATATCCTCCATAAATGTTAATAAAAATTTCCAGACGAACAGACCGTATACCCTTGTTACAGTGGTGAACTGCGTTCGAGTAGAAAAGAAATGGTTATTTATGCTCCTTTAAATCTATGATACATTTTGTGATTCTTTCATTACTCCATAAGTTATGGCTCCCTGTACAGCAATAAATAAACTCGCCCCGTAAATCAAATAAAACTAGGAAGAGGTATGTATGATGTGGCTGGGGATAACTTTTTCGCTAACCTCTTAAATCACGAAAAAGGATAGAACTCATCAAGCGAGGGGAAATCTATAAATGGCAACCGAAGTTTGGAATTGAGCTCGAAATTTTTATCAAAGTTTCAGTCAAGTTATACTGACTAATCATTAGTCGCTGAATAGTATTTTTATTAAAAGTTCATATAACTGATTTTGATTTAAAATAAGATACGGATAATTTCATGCAACATGTATTCGTTAGAAAATAAAACTGTAGTGTAATCGGCAGATATTTTTAATGAAAACTCGTACGTTATCTTTTGACGTGTTACAAGAAAATATACAGTGCACGTCTCTTAAGGATATCGCGTAATATTGGACCGTATAAAAAGTCTCCGCGGTTTTTTGGTAGATTTTTGAACAAAATTTTCTTTAATGGAAATCAATCTTAATCAAGTACATATTATCCATTATTATCTATGACCTTTTGCAATTTTTGGGGTAGCTTCGTAATTCCATTGGTGTAGAACTTTTGTGGTTTATCGCCGAAGAACTTGGCGAAGTGATTTTTAGCGGTGCTTCGGTCAGCCAATTTTTTACCATCAAAAGAGTTTTGCATAGACCGAAACAAATGGTAGTCAGACTGTGCAATGTCTGGGCTAAGTGGTGGATGCATCAAAACTTCACCAATCCAGTTCCATCAATTTGCTCCGAGTCATCAAAGACATTTGTGGCCGCGCATTGTCATAATGGAACACAACTCCCTTTCTTTTGACCAATTATGTTCGCTCTGCATTGCTTCATTCAAACGGTGGTGTTGTGCAGAGTATAGAGCTGAACTGAGAGTTTCGCCAGGTTGCAGCAGCTCTTGGTGGACAATTCCGAATTCTTTGACATCGAAATTTTCGGAACGGAATCCAAGAATCCACTCCTGGGTCCTTCGTTTACTCAAAGCATTCTCACCGTACACTTCATAACTTTTTTTGGCATGATTTTGCAGCGTTTTTACCTTCTTTATAGTAAAAAAGTATCACATAGCATATTTCTTCATATATTTCACTCATTTTCAGATTATTATAACTTTTTACACTAGCAACGAATTAGGAAACTATCTTCACAAACTATGGAAACTGAATGTCACCTTTAAATCATATGTTCATTTGAGCCGATCTGATCTTATCTGTACAGCTATCGCCGGGATATCACCAAAGAAGGGTGACTTATCCGGGTCACTGACCAGAGCCGATCTGGTGACTGTTGCTGGATATATAGGTATCAACACCCTCTGATGGCACAAAACTGCGGAGACTTTATATATAACCCAATACATAAGAGTATAAAAACTGGGTTGCAGTATGCTACAGGCACGTACAAAATTACACAGAGATAGACAGTTTTACATTCGCCTAAACATGGCTTTACAATTTTATATTCGCCTAAATTTACCTAATATGTGTATCTTTGTAGAATGTATTTTAGATTGTTAGATTTTCTTTATTCTGTTTTTTACGACAGAAATGTTACTAGTATAGGCTTTTCAAAAATTGTTTATAATTACTTGCATTTTATATTAATTTACATTATATATTACATTATACGCATTATATGTTAATTTAGGTTGCATTAAATTAACAGTTATCATGAATTTATCATTCAGTCATCTTGGGGTGAAATATAAGGTCTTTAAACTTTCAGGCAACTTCAGATAAAATTGTTTCTTAGAATGCAGACATTTTTGTAAAACTGAAGAAATTTAATCTAGCTTTAAAATTTTAAAATTAAAAAGATACATAATTACTTAACAAGATAAAGGATTTAAAAACAATGAACACATTTAACATTTAAAGCTTCATTTTATTTTCAATAACACACTTCATATAAATTTGTTTACGTTTCATTCGTATCGTATCAACTGATAATTTTCATGAACATTTCTGGTTATTGCGATTCAAAGAAGCTGATCTCGGGAGCAGTCAAAGAGTAATATAGTAATTAATTAGCTTTAATGCATATTTCGTACGCTATACAACTCGCTTTAGTTCCCTTGCCATTTTCCGATTATAATCTGATATAAAACGAATCACCAACTTCGGGCTGGGATTTTATCGTAATTATATCTCATGATTATATCTAAATATATGTATTATAAGATGAACACAATGAGAGCCTTATTTAAGCTTAAGCAATGCTGTTTCTGATTATTAATTGATTGGATATCATTTGTGACTGCTGGGAGACAGAGATTTAAAATTAGTTTTGTTCCAGTTACAACTACAAGTGACAAATTTTTCGTTATCTTAATTTTTGGCGGGAATAGTTACTGTTTACATGGGAGTGTATTCAAAATGATGAACAATACAAGAATAAATACAATTGATAGTGAAAGCCAGATACATTATAATCGAGCATACATAGGTTTGGTAACATTTATAAATATCTAAAAGTTTCAGCAAATTTAAGAACTATCATGCGTTATACCCTATAAAAACAATTAGAATTGATTACTTTTAAAAGATAACAGAGCTGTTGAAAATGCAAAGGGAACAGCACCACTTGCCTTGCGCTGAAAGAAAATTTTAGACTAAGGTCAAGCTCAGCTGATGTAGTCATTATCGAAATGTAATGGTGTCACACAAACTAACACCTTAATTTGTAACTATATGCAGTTTTTATTTTATATATTATACAAAATATGAATAAGTTGTTGAAAAAAGGTTACTTTAATTTTAATTCGTTGTATTGCATTAAATTTTAAATTATTTATGCGTTTCTAGAATAACCTAGAATGAAGTAACATTTTACTTACGCACTTACTTATTTTAATGAAAACCCTAGAACTTGTTGCACAAATTAAAGTTTCTAACACTCTAGTCAAGAGCTAGAGGATAAAATTATCTATTCTAATAGCTGCTTTGAAATAAACTGCTGGAATTCTCCTAAATGCGAAGAAAATTGTAATTACCCAGAAAGGTTATGTTGTTGAAGAGCACACTGTAAGAAAATTTATTTTCAGCTGGTATGTTTTTGATTTCAAGTTAAACAAACAAATAAAAATTATGAAGATACTTTTGCGACCTTTAATTATGTTTCTGAATAAACTTAGAAAAGATTTTAAGGATTAATATATAAAATTGCAGATCAGCCAAATGCACCAAAGTTTCTTAGCTGTAAGTTTAATTGAAAAGTTCAAATCTATTAATTGAGACATGAAGGATTTCTTTAAAAATGAAACTCAAATTCTTGCCTCAAAAGAAAGAATTCCAAAGAGGATAGAAATTCGCAATCAAGGACAAGAAATTCCACTCAATGTTGATTTATTTTTTTCACTATTTAGAAGGTATTTTTTGGAAAATTTTAAAACTGCGTATCGTAGACTCTAATTTTCTTTTAAAATTATCTTCAGACAATTCTCTAAGATAGTATTCTGGTCTCGAATTTAAAAAAAAAATGTTTTAGATGTTCTAGGTACACAGAAATGTTTTTGTTAATGTTTCTACAAATTTAAATAAGCGATTCTCTCTGTTTTGTGATATTTTTATCTTCTGTTACACTTTAAGTGATTCATTTCATTGTAGATAGTGATTAGTTAGGTATGTAATTACAACTGAAAAAATGGAAAACATACATCTTATCAGATTTTATGATAAGCTATTACCAGTATTACTTAGCTGGTGTGAAAATATTCTCACCACCGATTGGCTTTATTCATTCTTCTCTTCAAATTAAAGGGAATTCTAAATTTGGTTTTATTGCCTTCAAACTTTAGTGAACATCAAGCGCTCTTTGTAAGGAAAAGCACCGAAACTAAAACTAGTTACAAGTCCGAAATTAAAGCAAATAAAAATAATCGCTGAACGTATATATATATATTGCCATTCTGTTTAAGCGGCTCAGTAAGTCCAGTTTTTTTATTCGTGTATGCTGGTAAAATGTGCATTTTCTTGCTTTAGAAGTTAATTGAATTATGTAGCTCTTATGTTCTGTTTATATTTTTATGCTTTAATTACTCTGTATGCAGTAGTTAAAGAATTATCAAAAATTTTAAAGTTGCTTAAATGATAGTGAGATTAACGCAGCCGCCATTTGTTTACATTTGCAAATCTTAGTACAATAATGAATTAGGTCAGTTTCTGTACCAAATTCAGTGTCTAAGTGTTCGTGTGGTACCAAAAGTAAACTTTCAGTTTTGTGCTTTGTACACGGAAAAATCTGTCTTATGCCCGCTCGACTAATTGCTTGGTTTTACGTAGAAACTAATTTTAATTGTAAAAAAGTGTTTTTAACTGCATTTGATGTTTTACGTTTTTCTTGTTTTGCGATTTTTATTGAAGATGTTTTGAATTTTTATGCACTTTTGACTTGCCGCCAAGTGAGAACGGAATTGATTGAATAATAAATATATCTCTAATTAAGTTTGAGAAAATATTTTAAACGAAAAGCAAATATGTGTATATAACTGAATAGGCCGTGAAAGGTAGTCCTGTGATGTCCACATCAGATATTTTTATTATTTTTTTAGCTGCAGAAATAAAACTGAACAAAAGGAAACACAAAGCGTATGTGAGAGCAAAGAGAAAATTTACATTGTGACTTGGTTAAATTACAGAAAATGCAGTCGTTGAAGAGGAAATGAAAACCACTAACAAACACGTTTTTAATAAAAGGAAAAAAATAGGAAGATTTTCAGATTTTAAATTACGTCCAAAGGGCGTTTTTTCACGTTTTGTGTGTTACCTTTATTTATTCAATATCATGTTCTTCGCACTTAAACCATAAAATTCAGTTCAACAGCAATATCGCAAAATAATTTTAAAATGAGTATATCTTTAGAATTTCTGATACACAGTTCCGCGCGCTGTACATAAAAAGGGTTTTCTTCCCGCATAGAGTGTTGCCATTGCTCGCTTTTAAATCATTTGAGTTTGTTCATCAAAAATTTGTTAAAGTTTTACAAAATATGGCTTTCAGGTGCGCATATTTGGTTGGATACGTACGTTATTTAAAACTGGATGGCTCTAGGTACCGTTGTTTTATCACATTTGGAGAAATATACATACATTTATGCAAATTCTTCGTTATTTAATTTCTTTAAATATAATACAAGGATGCAATATTTTATGGCAACAGTTTGAAAAGTGATTCAGGCTTTTAATGCTTTCGACGGAAAATCGCAAAACGAAAACAATAGTCCTTCAGGGACAAAGCCCTTTTGGACTAAAAATCAACGGCAATGATTTATGGCAAGATTTCATGTATCAAAAATGGCTCCACGAAATCTAATTTACCAGACGAAGACGTATTTTGAACACGTTTTCCACAGATAATGGAAAATTTGAATTTTAACCAGCAGTGATGGGAAACAGCCGACTTATGAATTACACTTGTATGAACTTTAATTTCATGCTAGAAATTTCAAGAAAATCCTTCTTGCGCAAATGTATATTAATCATGATGACAAGGAAAGTTATAAATACAGCAAGAATACATATAAATAATCGGATCTTTAAGGAATGAAGTTCTAATTTTATTAGTAAAACTGAAAGTTAAATTTCTTTAAAAAAATGTGGTATTTTATCCCTATTCATGACATTGCTATTAAGCCCTTATAATCGGACGGAACGAAAATAGATTTGCTGTATCCTATAGAATTAAAAAACTTAACCGTTTAGTCATTCTTATGCAATGAGAAACATCTGTCAGGTTCAATCATTCATAAATGATAGAGTTATTGCTCAAACGTTTAATTGGGAATTAGGCGTTAAGTACGCAAAAAACGAAAAATAATGCGAAGGCGGCTTTTGTGAGAAAGATAAGAATTTAATTGCGAGGAGGAAGAAAATGATGTAAGTTTGCGATATACGGTAATACTGTAACTAGAATCATTCCATGCGACCAGGACGTCGAGGAACGTAAAGCACTTAGATGTCTCGAGTTCGAAAATGAATAGGCGAATCACTCAAATTAATATCGAATAATATAGAAAACGATACTGGAAAACGCTGCGTTTACTCATTATAAAATGGATGCGGAATTAATAATATTAATTTCCTCTTAATTTGTATCGGTTTCAAACATCTAACTCTGCAATTATTTGAATATATAGAATATGGTAGAAAGTAAGCAGAATAACAAGCTGAATAAATCTATGCATCTGGAAGGCAAAATTCACCCACTTTTTCTGAATTTTTGCAAAGATCTTAGTAGCAGTCACGTTCTGTTATAGCAGATTTTTAACGGAAAAAAGCGATTAATGAAAAATATTTTGTTAAGAAAAGTATCGATTAATTCTGTGCTTTTCGCGAGAATTTTCACATTTCCGTGAAACTGATCCATAAGCCTCTTCTTCTATAGGCAGGTTTTCATCTATTTAAAATAAATAAATAAACGAATAAATAAATAAACAGCTTCTTACATTTCCGTCTGCCGTCCTACATCATCCTCAGACGAGAAAAGAATGTAGCATAAAATGGTTTTGCTCTAGTTTCAATTTACTGATGAAAGCAAAACTATCGAGAGCTAAATTAGGTATCATGCTGTAAAGTACAATATATTTAAGCGGCTTTGAATTAATGAAATTAAAGTATTTGATTAATTTCCAGTTCTAAAAACTACGCAAAATATTACTTTTTTAAAACATTTTTTGTTATTGTGTAACATAAAATCAAAAGTAAAAAACATTATTCTAGCGAAATGTTCATAAAATGCCGAGAAAGATTACTTTTTCGAGACGCTTTAGCAAAACTAATAGTCCAGCTAGCTGATATAACTGATTATATTTTAATTTCCTTAATACCACATATAACTGTAAGAATTATCTGTGCAACAAACTTAAAGTCTTACGGAATTATATAATTTCATTCAAATATGTTTAACTATGTACAAAATGCAGATTTGTTTTTAAATAATCTCTTTAATTTGTAAATGTGGCGGCAAAATATGTAGATCAATGTACGGAAATTAATAATTTTAATTGAAACTCTTGATATTTATGTAAAAAATACACTTTGTACTGTCAGTACTAGTATTATGATTGTTATTTCTTAACAATCATAATTCTTTAAAATCATCATCATTATTATTATTATTAGCCCAAAGGGCGTTAGCCCAGAAGGGCTATTAATTTCGTTTTGGCATTTTGCATCGATTCACTTTCTGCGTTGATTCACTTTTCAAACTGTTGCCACCAAATATTACAAACCTGTATTATATTTAAAGAAATAAAATAATGAAGAATCTGTGTAAATGTATGTATGTTTCTCGAACTGTGATAAAGCAAGGGTACCTAGAGCCATCAGATTTTGAATAAGGTACGTTTCCACCGAATATGCGCATCCGGAAGCCCAATTTGGAATATGGAATTGGTTTTATTATCTATTTCATATTTTGTCAGGCTTTAAAGAATTTTTGATTATCAAACAAAGAGATTTCAAAGCGAGGAATGGCAACACTGTACTGGGGGAAAAACATTTTTATCTCCAGCTCGCCAGACTGTGTATCGGAAATTTTAAAGATAGGCTTATTTTATAATTATTTTGCGATATTGTTGTTGAAATGAATTTTATGTGATGTAAGTGCGAAGAACACGATATTTATTAAATAAAGGTAACACATAAAACGTTAAAAAACGCCCCTTTGGGCGTAATGTAAAATCTGAAAGCTTTCAGATTCTTTTTCCAAATAGTTAAAATGATAGGGTATGAAACAAGTAACACAATTTCAAAAATAGTGTTATGTTTCTTGTTTTACAACAATGTACAATTCTAAGCTAATATTTCAGGAAATGCGTTCACGAATTTACTTTGAGTGAGCAGCTTAACTCAACGCAGTTCTTATCCTTGAAACTGTCGACGTTAATCTGCAAGCTATCCTTTTCATACATATGCACATTTTTAAAATATTGAATATTTTATATAACATTTCTAGACCTGCAATTATACACATTAATTAAAATGAGTAAATTTGATGTGCAACTGGAAAATCCAATAGCATGCGATCGTCTTTAATAGATGTTACACAATTCAATTCGATAATAGTTTGTCAAAGTATTAGTCTCCAGTACGCCTTAATGCAGCACGATTCCCTTTCGACAGTAATAACCAAGGTTTCAAACTGCGTTCTCTTAATGCGATGCCAGTTTAAAACTCAATTACTGGAGCCTAGTTCTATCCTGCTTTAGAAATTGTCCACTGCATAACAGCCCTAATACAGCGACATAGTAACTACACAACAGTTGCGCAATTAGGAAATAATTTCGATGCTTCACGCTGGACTGCATTTCCTCCTCTTGGGCATGCAGAACTATTCCTTCATCTTACCCTCAGAACATGTATGTTGTTGAGTGGATTGTAAACACCTAACTTAGTATCGAATCAACAAATTATTTCAAGGCGAATTCCGTTCATCTTAGAGACTCTAGAAGTAGCGAAAGGGGAAATTGAATGGTCTTATTTTGCTATCTTACACGATTAAATCCTCTAATCGTGTGTTATCAAACGGACGTTGTTTCATTTCCGTAAAACGTAATTTGAGAGATATCTGTAAATTAATTGATTACTCAGCATTAACAAGAATGATATTAACAAGAATGTTTGCTCTTATTGGTGTTATGTTGGTAAATTGCTCCAAAACCACTTGATCATCCGTTTAAAAATTTAATTCTTCAATAGTGTATTTTTGTTTTTTAAGAAAAATTTTTGTAAATACCATTTGATCCCAACAACTTCCGATTTCTAAAGGTTAATTGACTTCTAAAATACTCATGGCTTTCAGTTCATTTAAAATGTGCTATTCATAATGTGCAAATATTTCCCCTTACCATCTAGAAAGTGGAAAAGGAAACCCATTTCCTTTCTGTTGTCATGTCTAGAACAGAACAGCACGGATTGGTCATTTCAATTCCCATTTCATTTATAAATGTAGCACTAATTTTACCTTAAGACATCAAAATCATCTTACATATATTGCGGCTTATAACGAACAATTTTAATACAAAACATAAGATCGAATTTACGGGTGGGTGTTATATGACGGATATAAAAGTTATATATTTAAAAATAAGTAAAAGATGAGCATGCAAAAAGTAGCTTTCTACGTGTACCTAAGCGCTCTTCATTTAAAAGGAATGACATACCTTATGAACTTAAAAACCTTCATTATCGATGACATGAAACGTTCATCATATTCGTCTTCCGTTATATCTTGAGGCACATATCGAATTCTATTTCTTCACTATTATTGATACTATGATCCCCAAATAAATAGCAATCTTCAATTCCATCTAGATTGATAGTTATGCTGCATGCTTTAAATACATTATTTCAAGATGGGAATGGTTCATTCAGTCTGCTTTTCTATATATATATATTTTCATCTTTAAGCATCCGCGGATTTCACTATTGTTTTAAATTTTCTTTGAATGGTTTATTGACACGTACATCTAAAAGCTGAACTTATAGCGTTAATCTGTCTGAAACAACTGCCATGTCTATTTTCACTCTTTCAACAATTTCTTCGTGTTATACCTTACGTGGAATCTGAATATGTACCAAACTAAAAGACTTTCTAGATGCTATGAGGCAAGAGGAGGCTTTTGCCAAACATTTCTCATCCGCGATTCACACCGTTTTCGTCCACCCATCCTTTTCCATAACAAATGAAAATGCCATTTGGGAAATTACATTTTGGCATCTTCTTCGTTCAAAGATAACCATGGGTTTTAATTTTGCATTTTCCTCTAAGAAGGAAAGGATGGTGACATGAGATTTTTCGGGAACTCTTGTTTTTATGTGAGCCGTTCTTGTTCCTTTTATATCAATCGTTTTATTTCCTACTACTGGAAGTATCCGATGCCAGTTAAGTTAGATTGAGAGTGATGTATCTAACAACAGAGAGAATGATACAGCTGTAATCCTTCTCTCATAAAGATGCAAAAAATACGATTCGTTTTCATACATTTTTCAATCTGATGCGATATGGAACCCACATAAAAAATTTCGATAGAAAAATAAGCTAACTCTCTATCGCTATATCAGCAACAATGGCACTCCGTTTTTAATAATTTTCGTCTATCTAATCAAATGGTCGTAAAAACTCAAGTCGCATCCAGCGTTTCACTTGTATTCAATTTTAGTCGATTAAATGTGGCAAAAAAGTGACCAAAATGGATCAGAACGCGAACAAACAAGCAAGCACACAAACAGACGATCTTGTAAAACTTGAAAATTTTTGATTAACAAACTCAGCGATTTGAAAGGGAACAGTAGGGAAACACTTTCCGAAATAAAGCATTTTTATCTCCAACGCGCGAGATTGTTACCACTTGGAAAAATGAGTACAAAAATCAGGGTTTTTTAGCAATATCTCGGCTGATTAAAGCCGTATGAAGATAGGAACAGTCGACATGGCTTCCCACGAGTTTTTGAAATCGGGAATAATGTATTTAATGTTTGGTAATGCTATTTTTATTTCGAAACTTAAAAAATTTTTATTAAGACACTCTACGATTTGAAAGCGAGTAGTGGCAAAAGGCTTCTCGAAGTGAGACAGATTTTTAGCTCCAGCGTGCGAGAATGTTTCCACTCGGAAAAACGAGGGCAGAAATTAGAGTTTTAAGCGTTTTTAATTAATATCTCTGATTTTAACCAATATTTTTTGAAAAAAAAGTGGATGTCGACATTTTTCAGAACCCAGAAAAGAATGGTAGAAAGTTTGGTCACGATGGCTATAGAAGTGACCGAATTATTAGAGAACAAACAAACGGATTTTCTTCTTTATATATGTAGATCATGCCAAACATTACTGGAGTTTCATCCATATTCCCAATATGTAACCAGGAAATATATATTTTCACTGCCTTCGCAAGTCAATAATATACTTCTGGAAACTTACCAGTTTGCTGTCCAAATCTTTCAGAAGCCTTTCTAAAAATTTTGTTTCTTCTCGTAGAGTTAAATTATTACGTGCCATAAATTGACTACACCAACTTGCAGTTGCTTGAAAGGTTACACTTTCATTTGCACATTTTTGCCACTTGGCAAATAACCATAATAATACACCATTTGAATAATACTGTTTCATTAACCGAAAGCCTGGGGAAAGTCTTCGAATGAATCAACAGACTAGAGCATCGTACATGTGTCTTCGGGTTTCTTCGTAAAAAAATAGTTGCGCGTTATACGGCAAATGTATCTAAAAATTAAAAAATATAGTTTGAAATTATAGGCTCGCGTTATAT
Organism: Stegodyphus mimosarum; assembly: GCA_000611955.2. Lineage (NCBI taxonomy): Eukaryota > Metazoa > Arthropoda > Arachnida > Araneae > Eresidae > Stegodyphus > Stegodyphus mimosarum. The sequence goes on from KK112099.1 coordinate 360,633, forward strand.
ACTGCCGCGCGTTATATGACGGAATATACGGTATTTTATTAACTTCAATGCTCAAAAGTTCTTCAGAAGAAATTTCCTTAACACTTTCAAAATTCCGAAATTGTGAAGTTTTGAACCATAAATGAAGCTATCGATTCAAATGGCCTGAAGTTCATTTATATATATATATATTCAGCATTATGTTTCACGCGACGAATATTTATTATAATTAAAGCGTTAATTATTTTTCTCATTTAATACTGAAACTATAGTGTTTACGCTCTTTCTCGAAATTAGTCTTGTTTCGAGCAAGCAGAATTATACTGCCGTTGGTCGATCTGCAACAAAGGAGGATGTTTAGGAATAGCGGATGTACACTGCGCAAGAAGAAAAGAAAAAGACAATTACGTATTAGATTATGCATTAGATTTATATACAGCATTGTTTAACATAGGTGTTTTAACACAAAATCAGACTTTTTCTAAAACAACATACCACTTTTTTCCATATTTCGATTATACGACTCAAATTATGCTAAAGTGCCACGTTTTGTAAAATGCACACGAATAATTTTAAACAAATCGGTTCTCAAAATTTTAGCTCCTCAATGTTAACTGAATTTGGGATATATTAATTAATCTCTCTTTTTTTTATTAAACTTATTTGATTCTTCCTTTCACGTTTCGAAACATAGGTTCATTTCAAATAAAATTCGCCCATTCTTTGTGATTTAGTTTTAAAATTTGTATTTTAAAATAATTATTATAATTTTTTGAAAAAAAATTGAATTATAATCTATGAAATTTTTACCATCGTCTTAACGTAGATATATTTCTAAGCATATCTGCAAAAAAATAGAGTTTTTTATTCAAAATTTCCGAAGATATACGTGAATTTACATATTGGAGCGTTTTGAAATTTGGCATATTTGTTGAAAGTGATAATATCATCAAATGTGGTTCAGCCACTTTATTAAACATATTTGAATGTAGGAACGATGTGACTTTTTTTTCCGCTAGTGCACAATGTAAAAATAGAAAGAAAAGTAGGTTTATATATAACTCACATAGTTTATTCTTGGCGCAACCTAAAACAAAACTGCGCCAAGATAACTTATTTTGTTTGTAAGGTTCTCCTCTCTTTCTGTTGTGTAGAATCCGGAGGAATAGTGATTGCACCGAAGAAGGGTTAAAACTGCCCTTTATTAAACTCTTTAAATTATTTACAATGCCTCAACTTGACGCTAACATACTACGCCTCAACTTGGGCGGTAAACAGTAGAATCAAAACACAAGAATTCAAGATGTTCACAAGTAGTAGAATTACACTACAGGGCGCATACAATCCTGTATCCTACAGCGCGTATAAGAGTTTAGTGGTAGCAAGATAATAGCGATTAAGCTACGTCTAACCAGCAGTAGCTGCTACGCGGAAGCTTGCGTATAAGCAACACACAGAAATTTCCCAAACTCTAACTTTGGCTATTGGAACGTGGATATTTAAACTTTTTCTTCCCCTGGTAGAATTTGCATTTCTTACGCACGATACCAAGTTTAAATATTCTGGCACTGACAATTAGGGGAATGAAGTCTTATAGAAAAGTAACTTAAAATTAAATTTAACTGAAAATTATTCGAATTTATTTGAAATAAATATAAATCCCTTCAAGTTTCTCGGTAAATTTCGCACCAAATGTTACAAAATTTGATATTTAGGCATAATTTGAGTAGTAGAATCGAAATATGGAAAACAACTGGCATGTCATTTCAGAAAGCGTCCGATTTTGTGTCAAAATACCTATGTTAGAACAATGGTATATATAACTCTAATATCTATCCTAAGTCGCGCTTTCGAGACATGAAAAAACGCTATTTGAATTTCGTCAATCGGCCCAGTAAAACGGAAGATATAGAACTGTCCCCCCTTTTTTTTACCCGCAGTGTATATTACTTGCAAGCGGCACTGAATCGTCTGTGGAAAACTGCTTCTTTCTTATTTGTTTAATTTCTTTTAGGCATTGGTTTAGGTTTCTTATAATATTATAATGTGATTGAGATGTGATGTTTTTCAGTGAACGTAGAGCCAGGGTGTCGGTATAGTAAATAAATACGCTAAATTTTAAAGAGTGCATTTATTACAATGTGTTTTATGTGAATTAACTATCAGAAGGCTCAATTCGATTCAGTGCTAGTAATTTTCAAACCGAAAACTTAAAGGAAAAATAAAAGGAAGTTATTTAATCTAACTGCGTTGTGAATATTTGGTAGTAACAGCTAAAACCTGAACGAAATTCTGAAGTCAAAGGATTCTGGTTTGTACTTTTTGACATAAACGTAAGAAGTTAAGCATGTGATGATCTGTTCAGAAAATCTGTCACAAGATAGCTTTATTGAGAATATTTTCCAGAATACTTATCTACAAATGATTTTCCGATTATTTAAGATGTAAACATGCAAATTAAAGGCAAAAAAAAACTTTTTATATTATTCGGTATAATGCCTTGAAACATGATAATATATTTTCGAATTTTCTTAATATAGCGGTTTTCCTTCTGACAGAATATGATAACGAATTGGTATATTAGACCCAAGATATTAAGTAAAATCAAGAGAAAAACCTCTTCGGAAAAGCAGCAAAGTAATTACTCCGAAAGAATATATTAGCATAATGAAAACACTTGGGGGGGTGTTAAAACGTTAAATAAGGAAAGAAAGTCTCCTAAAACTAAGTAAACAGAAAAATAGCCTATAAAGAGCACAACATTGATCCTCAAATCAGAAGTTGCAACATAAATATATAAAACTAACGCTACTATTTTTTTTCAAATTATTTTCTCTAAAGAATATTATTTTAAAATTAATTGCAATTAAAATTATAAAATGTGTTTATATATATATATATATATACTAGTGAATCACTTTATGTCTGAAGCAATTTCTATAGAGTGGTAGTTTCTCATGATGAAACCGCATCTCTCTAGTTTGAAAAAAAATAACGTATACTGTGACAGTACCCCCATTTTAAAGACACAAGTGTCTCATATTTAAAGGACTGTTCTCTAAACAAGACACTTGTATTCCCCTGATCACACTAAAAGAGTGAACTTAGTTCTAATTGAATTCAGTACGTTGGCGAATGCACAACTTCACGGGCCATCTGATATCCATAACACATTAAAATAGCCATTCTTGTACCCAAAATTTATTAAACGTTTGATAAATATCAATACTTTAAATTGACTAATAATTTCATAGTATATCAGGTCTACAAAACTTCGCATTCATATCATATATTCAAAAGTGGCTGAAGTTATATTTATACATAGCTGAAGCGATATATGTAAGATTCCGTCCCCGAAATTTTAATTTCTAACAGTATAAGGTCTCCCGCCTTCTTCGCATGACTTCGTGGTGTAGTGGTCAGCACACTCGGCGTATATTCGAGAGGTCCGTGGTTCGAATTCCGGCGAGGGTTCGGTTCAACAGCTGCTATAATTTTTAATCACAGGAGGACGAATATTTTCTTTTGACTAACTTGCCGAAAAATTACACTCTGTGTAGAAAGTCTATATAACACCTATATATTTTATTATGTATATCACGCCGAATCTCATATGTGTCATAAAAGTTGTAATAACAGTTACTTAAGTCTTATAAAATGTCCATATGTATCCCCTTAAGCTCTCCGCATAGCTCAATGAACCACCAGGGTACTTCCGAGCTGAATGAACGGCCAACTTGATATTAATAAACATTCTTGACGCTACATCCTAAAAAGATTCATCGATATTATTTTTAAGTTTATTTCTTAAATAATGATGCCCCCATGTCTTAACTCTGTAATAAAATTTTAAATTTTGCTACTCTTCGTAGTAAAATCTGGCTTTCTCAACACACCGGACTCGAACAAGGTGTCTGATCTAGAGATTAAGGTGCTTTGGTTTGGTTTAAGTATGGCGCAAAGATTATCTGCTTGAGGGTAATATATATCTTCAGAGAAGAATTTAAAAAATAAACGGATCGGTATCCACGATACACATGGAGAAACCCACAAAAATCGTTTATGCTCCAAGCCCGTTTGAAGGGATTTAAATAAGGATCGAACTGCCAGTGTTCATATATACATATGTATATACATGTGTATATATTTACATATATTTTTGCGAAATGCCTGGCTGAGGTAAGATAGCTTCCTCGCAAAGCGAGGTTATGAGTGCCAAAATGGGGCAATAAAAGGCAGAGTATCATATTTGGAGCGAAATCGCACACTTGGCAATATTTGCGACAAAACTGGCGATATGCCATAGACGGAGCGAGAACATTCTAGAGCGTATTCTTAGATTTCCTCGAGAATATTCTCAAAAGTAGATAAAAGCTATATATACTCTGCCTGTACACGGAGTGAGTAGTATAGGAGTATCTTGAGTTCATTAGCGTAGTAGTATGTTGAATTCAGTAGTATTGTTTAGAATTCAGAGATTAGCTTGAGAGCGACCGAACCGAGCTGTACTTTAGCGCTTTGCCGTGAAGCTGTCATGACCGTTGTAACCTGAAGGCTGAGTTGCTGATTATTCCAGTGAGTCTGTCATAGTTTTTTGAAATCTGTAAACGTGTCTTCGGAACTGTCATGTGTAATACTGGCGAATAAATTATGTTTTGATTCTTCACCAAGTATTTCCATCAATTACTCCAAATCCACGAACCCATAGAACGCAACAATATATATATATATACACTGCTCGACATTGAAAATGCAACACCAAGAAGGAGTGGTCAGAAATTTATGGAAATTTTAGAGTAGACGCACGTCACTGAGTTATGCGAATGATGTGAAATGCGCGGCTCTCCGACGCACGTGAAGTAAGATATAAGGGAAGGAACGTGCAGAATGGGCAATATTCGTGTCATTATTTCTGCCAGACGAATTATCGAAGAAAGTTGGTTTTGTCCCAGAGCATTTAGGAATAATAGGAGAATATAATAATGTGTAATAAGAGAGAATGTCAGACCGCCGTCAACGAAGGCAATTCCAACAGATAGACGATTTTACGAGGAGTATGGTAATCGGACTGAGAAGGGCGGGTTGGTCCTTTTGTCAAATCGTAGCTGATACCCACATGAATGCGAGCACAGTGCATTGGCTATGGCGAACATGGTTGGAACAAGGAAATGTGGGAAGAAGGAGGGGTGCAGGTGCAGCCAGAGTGACATCAGCACGAGTGTATCGATGCATCCGCCGACAAGCTGTGGTGGTCCCGCAAGTAACTTGTACCGCAATTCTGCAGCATGTAAAAGATACCCTGGATGTTCCCGTGTCGACGAGAACCATTTCCCGTCGATTGATAGAACGTGGCCTGCACTCACGGCGTCCGTTAAGAAGACTGCCATTGACGCCACAGCACAGACGCCAACAATTAGAATGGTGCCGGACTGGAGAGAGGCGGATGACAGAATGGCGATAACAGCACAGACGCCAATAATTAGAATGGTGCCGGACTGGAGAGAGGCGGATGACAGAATGGCGATACGTCGTGTTCTCAGAGGAGCCATACTTCTGTTTATCCAGTGACAGTTGCCGCATACGTGTGTAGCATCGACGTGGAGACAGATCTAATCCGGCAATAACTGTGGAACGCCCCACCGCGCGACAACGTGGCATAATGGTTTGGAACGCTATTGCCTACGATTCCAGGTCACCTCTAGTTCGTATTCAGGGCACTATGACGGCCCAACGATACTTGGCTAATGTACTGCGGCCGGTGGCAATCCCCTACCTTCATGGGCTGCCTAATTCAATTTTTCAGCAGAATAACGCCCGACCACATAGTGCTCGCATCTGCGAACATGCTCTGCAAGGTATACAGATGCTTCCCTGGCCACAGTACTCTCCTGACCTGTCACCAATCGAACATGTGTGGGATGTGATTGGACGCTCTTTGCAGACTCTGCTCCTGCCTCTTTCAGAAGACGAATTGTGGCAAATGGTTGAAATGAAATGGAGAGCCATCCCTCAGGACACCATCCGCACTCTTATTGACTCTATGCCTAGACGTGT
>KL811107.1:0-13424 GCA_000611955.2 Stegodyphus mimosarum
TGATTACTTAAATCATTAAAAACACTTAAATTAAAAGCACAGAATTCGCGACACAACACATTATGAATCTGACTGAGTATCAACAGTGGCTACGAAATTTCCTCGCAAAAGCTTCGAACAGGCAAGAAATTTGAAGACTTGCACAGTTGCCAAAAGAGAAGAAAATTTGAAGATTAATACAAGTAAGGAACGTTTTTGAAAGAATGGTTAATAATTTTTAAAAAGTGTATCACATTTCTGAGTATTGTACTATTCATGAAAAACTTGACCCTTTCTCATAATTCCAATTTTACCAGTGCATCAGGAGCAAACCAGCGAAATATAGTATAAAACGTTTTTCAATGTGTGTTTCTTAAACTATAAATTCAAAAATGAAAGCAATCACATGTCACGACGAAATTATTTGAAGGAACTTTATTTCACTTAGTAAAGGAGCATCTTCTTGATAGACCAGAGAACACGAAAATACTAATTCGAACAAGAAGAATTCTAAATGAATTGTAAATTTACCAATTGACAGACCGAAGAAACTTCCGAAGAAATCTCCACGTCGATGTAAAGATCGTTCAGATAAATCTGATGGAAGATTTTCATTTGTTTGTGAAGACAGGTTTCAAACCCGTTCGTTCATTATAGGCAATCATTATGCCCAACTCGTTCATTCTTTACTTTCTAGAATTGCTTTACTAAAAAAAGAGTATTAGAATTAATTCTAAAAGTATTCTAAATTCACAAAATGACAGACCGACGAGACTTCCGAAGAAATCTCCAGCTCTTCGTCGATGTAAAGAGCGTTCAGAGAAATCTGATGGAAGATCTTTACTTGTTTGTGGAGACAGTCTTCAAACCCGTTCATTGATTATGGGCATTCACTGTGTATAACATGTTAAATATTTACAAGCTGGAATTTCATTAAAGAAAAGTGATAAAAGTATTTCTGTGATTAAATAAAATATTTTGGTCATAATCAAGGAAAATAAATAAATCTGCCATCTGACCATGAATGCCCAGTACTGAAAGTTTAAGCCCATTTCTTTACTCAAAATTTTCATTTTATTGTTTCTTAAACATTTTCATATAAGACAAAAATCTCTGATTTGTACAATCACATGACTTCATTCTACGGAATAATATATTAAAAATTGAAACATGTAGAAAAACATAATACATCAAACATGTTAAAACAATTTAAAAATTTTTTTTACTATTAAAATTACAGTTTTCACGCCAAAACAAGCAATTCGGCCAGCGGGCAAGAAGGCAGATTTTTCGGTGCACAAAACTGAAAGTTTCCTTTTGGTCTCACTCGTCAAAAACACACTGAAGGAGTAGAAACTGACCTAATTTGTTGTGGACGCTATGCTGACACATGATATGGAACAATTTACTAACTTAATGTTAATTCCAGAATGGATTAAACATGATTCAATTAGCAATAATAAAAGAAGGCGCTACTTTGTTGTTGCGAAGCTCAGTTTCTTTATATTGGCAACAAATTCACTATTCTGCTAAGTTTCGAATGTAAACAAATATGGCTGCCATGGTAACCGAAAATTAGCCTTAGCAGCATTTAAACAACTTTTAAATTGTTGATAATGGTACAGTTATTGCATGTGGATTAACTAAAGGCAGATAAAGCTTAACCGGAAGTAAGAACATATTTCAATCCTTTTCAACGCTCAAAATGCACAATTTACCACCATATAAGAATAAAACACTGAGCACACCGAGCCGAGTAACAGAGTGGGTTTATATATACATATATATATATATATATATATACATTCACTTCCAAAAGTTAAACACGAAGATGTAAAATGCAAAAAAAAACAACAAATACTGCTTTGATTGACACAAAATTCGTCGGGAAAGTAGCATATATATTTATGCATAAAACAAAATCAATAATTATATACAGAAATGAAAACAATATTAAATTGTAAGTTATCAGTTATTCTTAAACAGAATTATGTATAAAGTGAAAATAAGCAACATAAAATGAAAAAAGGACATTAATAGGGTATGTGATCCCCCGTCATCTGTGTACAAAGTTTACCCCGTGTGGCCATGCTTTAAAATAGGTGGTCAACCACCGCAGAATTAAGCAATCGGCATTCTTCTTGTAGAGCAATTTTTAGCTCAATAAGAGTGGCTGGAGGTGGGAAACCTGAAGATACAGCGCGGCCGAGAGCATCCGCAAGATTTTCAATGGGATTAAGGTCGGACGAATATGCTGGCCACGCCATAAGCGCAATCCCTTCACTCTCCAGGTAGTCATCGACGATGTCAGCTCTATGGGGACGTGCGTTATTGTTTAAAACAAAAGTAGGGCCAACTGCTGCAGCGTACAATCTCTAGGACTTCATCTCGATATCGGACAGCCTTCAAAGAACCCCGTTTAAAGATGTGCAGGTCGGTGCGGTGTCCTAATGAAATCCCTACCCACACCATAATTTTTCCGCCCCGGAATGCGTGATGCTCGGTGATGTTTTGGGACTGATTTGCGTGTTCATTATTCATGTCATATCCTTATACGCTTGTCATCTGGCTCCAGAGCAAATCTTGACTCATCATCAGTATACATGACATTGCCCAGTCAGACATATTCCAACTGACATGTTCCCGGCACCACTGTAATCGCGACCCTCTCGATTGGACGGATAGAGGAACACAAACTCTATGTACCCGAGCGTACAGTCCTTTCATATGTAATCTTCGGCGTACAGTAGCCAAAGAACCTCTATGTAAAGAAGGAAAGGCTCCGTAGACGTAATGTAAACCACTTTGCCTGCAACGCCGCTACAAAGAAAAGGGAGCATTAGACAACGGATTTGGCGACGGAGTCTGTTGACGAGAATTTCCCCTCTGTGATGTGCCGGTTCTTTGGTACCTAGCCGACATTTTCCCCCTCCGCGACGTGTATAGGAAATTGAGGAACACGGGTTAAGATGAATCGTTCTTTGACTTGTCGCGATAATTTAAACTCGGAATTGATGAAATATTAGGTGAAGTTTCACTTTCACTGGCTCTTGAACTTCCATTGTCCATATCGCTACTTGAAACCAAAGAACCTGTTCTTTGTTTAAACTCTTGCTAAACGTAGCGGTCGAACCTGTCCAAACCCACTTCGACATTCAGCTTCGAGCTTTGGCACTTTTTGGCGACAGATATTTCACGCATGCGCAGTTGTTTCCCTTTTCGTTGGAAGGGAGCCACTTCTGCTTCTGCGAAGTTTTCCTTCTTAACAGTACATATTTTTTGCAGTAGCTGCAGATATCGCCTTACCAATGGACGCTGTAACCATAGATGTCACACGTGTGGAGGTCGCTCTGCGATTCCGCTTGGCTACAATAGCAATATATCGATCTTCCGCGGGGGTTGTAACCATTGGGCGACCGGCTATGGCCCTTCGGACAACTGTCTGTGTGCTTTGGAATAGTTTCCATAAACGTGAAGTTACAGAATGATGAACGCCGAAGAAAAGAGCAACATCTGTGATCGACTATCCTGCTTCAATGCGCCCTACAGCACGCCTGTGTTCAGAAACTTTCCTTCGTTTTCTGAAAGTCATAAATACGCGTATGTCTTGAAAAAAACTGTACAAAAGTTTTAAACACCTTCTATCAGCACTTACAATCAACTTCCGTAACCCTTCATAAAGCTGGCTTCTTATAAGACTGCCTTTTTTGCATATTTCTTGACATGAAAACGCGATTGGCTCTTACCTAAAATACACTCACGTTTGTGAAAATTGCAACACCATGAAGGACTTACGCGAGTGAGCTGAAATTTTCAGGAAATGCAAAGTAGCGCATGATATGCAAATGATTAGAATTGCAAATCCGTAGCGCATGCGTAGGCTGAGCAGCGCCCTCTGAACGGCTGATGGATCCGAATAAATAGACGGCTGTAGCGAGGCGTGTATGGTTATCGGTGGTTATCTGCTAGTGGTAAACGTTAACTCAATCTGTACTTATGCCTCGTCGACGAAAGAGAGCGAGATTTGAACAACTTACAGAGTTTGAACGAGGGAGAATCATCGGCCTTCGTGAAGCTGGATTGTCGTATCGTGCAGTAGCCTCTCGTGTGCAGCGTAACAGCAGCACAGTGATGCGCGTTTGGAAGCAGTGGACGGACGAGTGTCGGACAACTCGGAAATCCGGGAGTGGACCCCGAAATGTGACGTCAGCTCGCGATGATAGACACCTGGTCCGCATGGCGCGGACGGATTGGTGAGAAGGACTTTGGAAGATGATAGCAAAGGAAGGACTTTGGAAGAGGATAGCAAAGGAAGGACTTTGGAAGAGGATAGTAATTAAAATTTGTTTGAAGAAAATTGTAGGAAAGGCTTTATTATCGTACAAAGAACTGAACTGTCTTAACAGAAATTGAAGCTATTCTGTTACATAACCTATTGATAGTTCTTGTCCTATTGATAGTTCCTACTGATAGTTGCTATTGCTATTGATAGCTTGTTATTCCTATTGATAGTTCTTGTTCGATAACTTTAATTATTCTTTTGAACCACCTCCTCTAACTCTTCATTTTTAGTAGGCAAAGATTCGCATATGTACCTTGTCTAGATAGATGTACAGATTGCGTTAGCTGGAAGAGAAATGTCATCTTGAAAAGATATCAAGGTCTGCTGAAAAACCATTAAGAAAGGTTATGCAAAGAATATTTACTGCAACAAACTTACTGCATTATACAACGTCTGTCGACGTGGAACATGAGCTTAACGTGGGTGATGTCGTATTAAAAACCAAGAACAACCACCTTATTTTTTGCTTATGGCGTTTGGAGGGTGTTTGATTTTGGATATAGGTTGTACGTGCGGCTGTAGTGTTCGGTGGAATCCTATAAGTGCTGTCAGGCGTTTTGAAATGTATTTTTGAGTTGCGGCTTAAGGTGGCAGCCTGGCCATTGAACAGTTAATTTTGTTGCATTCATGTCCCTTGTTGCTTCTTTTGCTAGGGCATCCATTTCCTCGCTGCTTTTATTGCCGACCTGGGCTTTGATCCACGATATTAGGAAATGCTTCTTATTTGTATCAGGGACCGTATTAAGGAATTCCTGGATTATAGGGGATTTATTTGTTGGGGAGGCTATTCAGTGAATAGCAGATAAGCTATCTATAAATACATGGAAGGCGTTATCTTAAAGGAATGTTGAATACTTAACTTGATGGATTGATACTTGATGTACTAGATGGATTGATATTTTACTTAATGGATTGATACTTTACTTGATGTTGTACTGGATGGATTGATATTTTACTTTATGTTGTACTGGATGGATTGATATTTTACTTGATGGATTGATACTTTACTTGATGTTGTACTGGATGGATTGATACTTTACTTGATGTTGTACTGGATGGATTGATACTTTACTTGATGTTACATGTTGAATACTTTACTGGATGGATTACTACTTAGATTGTAAGTGCTTTTTTTCGGAATGCACTGTTTTCTATATTTAATTGGAACTAAGGACTCTTCTATAAACTGGCTGTTGAGGTATATTTTTAGAGTGCATTCCTTTACCCTTTTCAGGCGAGTGCCATCCGAGCAGATTTGTGGAAAGGTTTCCATGAATGACTCTTTTTTGAAGCAGACTTCACACTGTTCCTATCTTTCATATTATTAGTCACTGCAAGACATCGCTCATCCGGGTGTGACAGAGTTGAGTAGAATTCCGCTTTGAATTCTTTTCCATTGTGGCTGCAATTCCTTCTTAAGTGCAGTGCAGCTGCTTTTATGTACCCTTTTTCTGCTGCTATGAAGAGAGGGAAATTTTAGCACTCTGACACAATGGAGCATTTAGTGTTGTCTTGTATTCTTTGGAGCCATAAGAAGATAAAGCCTTTGAATTAATTACAGCTTCTTCAATTTAAGGGTAAGCAATGAGTTTGTGCAAACCGCTGCTCCGAACAAGATGTGAATCCGTACCTTAGATGTACAGCTTGCTAGAGCTTAGTAATAATAATAAAGATATTTTGTTTTGTTATTACTGAAATATACGTGTCTTTTCAACATTAATTTTTTATGCATTGTTTCTCATTTCTAATTTTACATGAAAACATTTTTATTGGTGAATTAAAAATTATGTAAATAAGTTTAAAGTAAATAAGTATGTAAATAAGTTTGGTTAGCACTTGATTTTATCAAAATTATTAATTTTGTATATTAAGTACATATATTTTATTATTTTATTTCAGTGCGTCTGCATTGTCTTGATTGATATGCTTTGTTACACAATAAATATTTTCACTACTGTTAATTTTTAGCTATACAATTCCTCTGTTCCTAATTTATCACAATAATATGTCTAGTTCTATCTGCCTTAAAAACATTTCTGCATGCAAGCCTGATATACATACTATAAATGGAACATAAATAAAATTATACTTCAAAACTAATTTTTTAAAACAGATCGGATTATCATATATTCCATATTAAAAATAAACACATTTAAAATTAATTTAATACAATAATTGTTGTCTGAAAGTGAAATAAAAATTTGTTAAGCTATTTGTGAAATTTGCACTGAACAAGTTACAGTAAAAGTACACAGTTCCTGCAAATAAAGCATACAATTCATACTTTACACAATATAAAAATGCTTCAAGTTCAATTAGTCTGTGAATAAGTCTATGGAAAGAGACAATCATAGTATTACACTGCTTACAAATATTAAATTATTAACAACCATTTCATAAAACAGGAAGAAATATCACAAATTTAATATATTATAATAATATAAATAACTGAAGACTAAAATATTGCAACAAATTCAGCTATGTACCTGGGCATCATATTAAAAGAATTCTTAGAATTATCAATTATCACATTCAAAGAAAAAACGATGTCGTTTCATATTAGAATAAACTAAGAAATTGCGTTTTTCGTGCCTCGAAAGCGCGACTTAGGATATGTATTAAATTTTTATATAGCATTGTTCAAATATGGGTATTTTGACACAAAATCGGACTTTTTCTGAAATGGCGTGGCACTATTTTTTCCATACTTCGATTCTACGACTCAAATTATGTCAAACGTACAAGTTTTGTAAAAATCGCACGAGTAGTTTTCAAAACATCAGCTCCCAAAATTTTATATCCTCAATGTTAATTCAATTTGGTATGTATTTATTAATATCTCTTCTTTTATGAAACTTAGTTGACTCCTTCTTATACAGCTGGAAATTTAGATTCATTAAAATAAAAATTCACCCCTTTTTTATGATTTGTTTTTAAAATGTGTATTTTTAAGTAATTTTTATAAATTTTTCGAAAACAGTTTTGAATTATAACCTATAAATGTTTTACAATCATCTTAAAGTTGATGTATTTCTAAGCATAGCTGCAAAACATTAGAGTTTTTTATTCAAAATTGCGGAAGATATACGTGAATTTATATATTGGCGCGTTTTGAAATTTTGCATCTTTGTTGAAAGCGATAATAATGAAAATGTGGTTTACGCACGTTGTTAAAATTATTTGGAAGTTGAATGTTGGTGACGTTTTTCCCTCTCATCCACAATGTAAAAAGGCAAAAACGATCCCATCTCTAACAGTGTCTGCTGAACTGTCTGTTGTCTATTTCAATTGGACCTGCACTGTATTGGACTGTCAGCTGAGCCACTGTCTGGGGCCGGTTTTGTTTTACCAAACGGAATAATCTCTGACATCTTTTTTCTTTGATGACGCAAGGACGTATATTCATATATATATATATATGTAAGTGTGCGTGTGAAATCAAAAGCAGTTTTAGAATTTTGAACATTGTAGAGACAGGGTATGACGTATGTAGAAAAATATTGCATTTACCTTTGTAATGAAAACGACGTAGTAATATTGATGGCATAGGAACTATATCCATAATGAAGAGAAAGCATAACTGTCGAGGAAGATGAATCATTCTTTTTTACTTCAAGTGGTATTTGTGGCCGCAATTCACTTGGAACTCTAATCGTGCTTGTTCAGGAACAATTGCATTTTTGATTCGGTTGCGATAGGAAAAGAGCAGCAAACCTTTATCTTAACGGGAACAGAGGTAGAAGCAAAGCGAGCAGAGCATACCAAGAGAAATGTTTCAGTTCTTGAAATTGTGAGTTCAATTTTGGAATTAGTTACGTGATTAGCTTTATTAAGTCATATATATGGATTGATTTAGAAATGACATAGTCGCGAGAATTTTGATACATTGGATACATTACATGCTAGGAAGGTGACCTATAAAAATCTAAACAAGAAATTTAAAGAACTTTTGTTAATTAAGCTGGTAAATTAGAGATTTATGTTCTTATTTTATGTTTTACATATGTATATATGAAACTGCATCATGTTTTTTACTGTAAATGGATGCTTTTCGACAGTTATTTTCTTCCCAGGCTTTAAACGTGGCTATAAGTTTGAGAATTTGCTTTCGACAGAGGATTTTCCCACATATTTTAGACGAGTTTCATTGTAATTTCAGAAATATTTTATCTACCATTTTGTGTGTTTAAATGTTCTATTTGATAACTCTTAATCTTCTCTATCTTTCTACACCGCAGTTTGCAAGACAATGAATCTTTTTATATGTAATTTCGGAAGCTGTATTTCATCCATTTCTCTTGAACAGGTTTCCAAACGTCTAAGGAAGGTTGTAGGTCAATTCGACAATCTGCTTTTTAGAAGTCCAAAAGCGCAAACGTCCGTGGGTAATAAACACATCAAGAGATTTAGAAGCATTATTTGAAGGGTATAGCCTCGATACTGCTTTCGTGTCTGTTTTTGTTCCAGGAAATTAACATTGGATTTTGACGTGTGGCTGCTTCCTTTGTCTTGAAGGAGTTCTGCTAAGTAATGACACGTGGGTAAAATAAGTTATTTTATACTTGAAAATTGGGTATAAAATACGTTACCGATCATACGAAGTTATCGGTCATACGGAGATCATACAGATAAATAAGGAGTTGATCTTAATATTTATCTTCCCTCTCTTTATTTTTAATTTGCTGTTCTACGCAAAAACCAAAAACAATCATAAATCCTTTTGCAAATCTTTCTTCAGATTCGTTGAACCATGTTTCAAAGTATTTTCTGCTCTCTAATGATAATAAGTGGAACTCTACAGTCATTTAAATTCACCAAAGAGTCATCTATGGTCACAACATTTTTTCACTTTTGTCCTGATAAATGTTTTTCATAAAGAATTTTGCAGTGCGTTCTGTGTTCGAAGATCTATCGTGGCGAAAGACGATGCACATTACGTTTTTGAGCCTTTTTAAGATTCAAATCAGCATTAATCGCTTTGTTTACAGTTGCCACTGAGCAGTTTAATGGTTTAGAGAACATTTTAATGATTCTGAAACTGTTCTTTGACTTGGCTGATTTCCTTTTAACACTAATGGTCTTATCTTTGTGAGATTAGAAACACCGTTGGTTTTATTTATATATGTATTTGGAGCAATTTTTCCACTTGAAGCTAAACTTTAACATATTTCCCTTTTTTTAGATAACATAACTTATCATAGTTTTAGATATCGAAAAACAATGGATTTCACAACGTTTTTTAATAACTAAATGCGAAACATTTCTTCGGAAAGAGCAAAAATATAGCCTTTCCTTCACTGTTTCTTCCAAGCCACAATAGATATGTATTTGGAGCAATTTTTCCACTTGAAGCTAAACTTTAACATATTTCCCTTTCGTTTTGATAACATAACTTATCATAGTTTTAGATATCGAAAAACAATGGATTTCACAACGTTTTTTAATAACTAAATGCGAAACATTTCTTCGGAAAGAGCAAAAATATAGCCTTTCCTTCACTGTTTCTTCCAAGCCACAATTTTGCATGAAAACAAAACTGTCAAGTAACAGACGAAAATTTACACTTTTAAAAGAATTTAAGTGCAGTTAAAAATTTTTTTAAGCAGACGATTTTCTTATAGCACAATAAAATTGCCTAAAATGTTCGAACAGCCTCTGTACAAACCAATTCCAAACTTCTGAAATCATAGAAACTTGTTTACTGGGAGTAGTTGAATATCTGTTGATTCCAGTTTGGAATGCTATGAAATCAGATCTATCTTAGAACTCACTTGGTTCTTTTTTGTAAAAGGTTAAGGGCAATGACTCCTTCCAGAGGGACTGAAACTCAATATTTGTAGCTCTCCTTACTGCGAGAGCATAAAATATCGTTAGAAATGCACACAGTTGCTAAAAAAGAACTAAGCCTTTCTTGCTTTATATTTCCCTTTTCCTTATATTTTCTAACATAGCTTTGCAGACGAAGAGAAATCATGACTTGCAGAAAATTTCGTCGATTTGTTGTATTGTGAAATTAGCAAGGTATTGCTTTCATGTAAAATATTTTGAAAAGGAAATTACTTTGAAACTGAGTTCATTTTGTATCTTTCGCCTAGTGTTTCGTTGTAATCACAAGCATATTGAATCAGCAACTGACATTCAAATTTTCTTGTGACTTTCATCGAAATGTTTTGATTCATTTTGAGGTAATACGATTTCAATATTTAAACCTAAATCAGGGAAACAAAATTTGATGCGATTAATTTCATCTCGTACTTACGGAATAGAGTTGCAGTTTCTTTGAGATTGATATATATTTTATAAATCAGAATTGTTTTTAAATCTGACCGCATGCAGTAATTTCACACTTGCAAACTTAAATAAAAAATTTGTAGATACATCATTATATCAATGATACGGAATCAAATGGAAGAGAAATAAGTCGACATTTATTTAAAACTAGAGGAAAGATCGGATACCAGTTACGTTAGATTGAGAGTAATGCATCTAACAACAGAGAGAGGGATACCGCTGTAATCCTTTTCTAAAAACGATGCAAAAAATACGATTCACAGTCATATATTTTTTATTCTGATGCGTTATGGAATCCTTAATAAAAATGTTCAATAGAAGAATAAAGTAATTCTCTCTCATTATATCAGCAACAATGGCACGCAGTTTTTAATGATTTTCGTCTTTCTAATCAAATGGTCGTAAAAGCTCAAGGCCCATCTAATATTTCACCTATATTTAATTTTAGTCAATTAAATGTAGCAAGAAATTCATCAGAAATAAATAACGTGAAGAAATAAAAATATATAGATTTTGCAAAACTTACAAGTTTTTGATTATCAAACTCTGCGATTTGAAAGCAAGCAGTAGCAATACTTTTCGAAATATAGCATTTTTATCTCCAACGCGCTGTTGCCACTTAGAAAAATGAGTGCGAAAATTAGTACTTTCAGAGTTTTTAATTAAACTCTCGGCTGATTAAAGACGTACAAAAATGGGAACAGTCGAAATGGCGTCCCACCAATTTTAGCACAATTTTTGGAATCGGTAATAATGCATTTAATGTTTAAGAATGCTATTTTTATTTCATTGTAAAACTTAGAGCATTTTTGTTAATGAACTCTACGATTTCAAAGCGAGCAGTGACAACACTTCTGGAAATAAAGCAGATTTTTATCTCCAGCGTGCCACTTGGAAAAATGAAGACGAAAATTAGCGTTTTCAGAGTTTTTAATAAGTATCTCTGATTTTAGCTACTTTTTTTTTTGAGAAAAGTTGATGTCGACCTTTCCTAAAACCCAGAAAAGAATTGGAGAAAGCTTGTTGATAATAGCTGTAGTAGTGACTGAGTTAATGGCGAACAAACAAACACACAAACTCACAAACATTCTTCTTTATATGTATGGATAAAGGAAAAGAAAAGTTTTAGTTTCACCTACATTTTGAATGAAACTCAAGGGCAATCAGACAAACGTCCATAATCTACAGGAACTAAGAAATGTTTCCAAAAATAAGAAAAGCAAC
This sequence comes from Stegodyphus mimosarum, assembly GCA_000611955.2. NCBI lineage: Eukaryota > Metazoa > Arthropoda > Arachnida > Araneae > Eresidae > Stegodyphus > Stegodyphus mimosarum. The sequence goes on from KL811107.1 coordinate 11,837, forward strand.
AACGATTTTATATCAAAAGCGGTAACAGAAGCAAGGCCAAAAATTAATGTAGTACTATCTGTCCGAAATAGTAGTAATGAAACGTGAAAACTAAAATATTTCATAACTCTGAAGCGTTAGGAAGGCCTGAAATTAATATCATTAGTCAGAGAAGCAAAATGTTCTTGAAAGCGAAAACTTTCATGAATGTCCGATTCATCCCTTTTATGGATAATTTTAGCACAAACAAATTCAAAACTGTGACTAAGTGCCCAACTATGGTTACCTGTACATTTCTTTATTCTCTTTTTTACTTCATTGTACGAAGTTAAAAGAAAGTATTGTAATCCCGAAAAATTTCGGGTATCATATTTAGACGAAAATATCCATTTTGACCACCATGGAATACAATTTAACGGTGTTTTTGCGTTACATCTGTAAATAAGGACAGAATAAAGGACTCTTTTGGGTCCAAGAAATTATAAACTGATCTAAAATGAACTCTGAAGAGAATGTTTCTTGGCGTCTGTGTATACGTATGTTGCATAACTCAAAAACTAGTTGCTCTCAAAGCGATGAAATTTTGCATATGGGACTGCTATAAAAGGTAGATGTCCACCTCCTATTTTGGTTGCAATCAGCCGCATCGAAAGTATATAAATATATGAATATATATATATATATATATATATCCACTGTGTTACTCGGCTCAGTGATCTCAGTTTCATTATTCTTCTTATATGTTTGTAAATTGTATTTGTTTTGCTTTAAAAAAGATTGAATTATCTTGTTCTTTTCTTCCGATTAAAGTTTTTATGCTTTTGTAAATCTGCATGTAATATTTGCAGAATTATCAACAATTTAAAAGTTGTTTAAATACAGCTAAATACAGCTAATCATGTTTACCAAAGCACCCATATTTGCTTACATTTGAAAATTAGCAAAATAATAGATTTGTTACCAATCTAGAGCAACTAAGCTTCTTACCAACAAAGACAACGCCTTCTTCTATTATTGCGAATCAAATCATGCTTAATCCACTCTAAAAGTTATTCCATGAAATAAGTGTTTAAGACTTACCTAGTAATTTTTAATACAAATATTTTGAGTTTTTATATATTTTTGCCTTGTTGCGAAGTGAGAACTGAATTAAATGAATGAGAAATACTGAACAGTCTGTGAAAAAGTTATTTCATTTTTTTTGTTTGTTTACTTTTTTTATACATCGTTTTAGATTTATTACAGTATTTGAATAGAAAATATGGTAATGATTAGATAATTTTTCAGGTGATATAATTTTTGTGCAGTCTGAGTTATAAAATGTATGAGATATAACGCTGTTAAGTGAACCTAGCGCGAGAGTGTCGCAATGGTAAACAAATGTAGTGAATTTTATGCGCTATCGACGAAGTAGATTTAATTCAACCCAATAAGTTTAAATGAAATGCAAGAAAAACTGCGTATAATTTAGTATTCCGTGCAAGGAAGTCATCTCGTGGGCACATCAGATTTTTTTGTACATAAGATTCGTGTACCTTGAGGGTAAATATTAAAGCTTTTTAATTTGGTCTATGTATATAACAAACTACGTTGACAAGATATGCTATAA
>KK112100.1:8572-92892 GCA_000611955.2 Stegodyphus mimosarum
CACACACACAAAAATATGTTGTTTATAAGGGTTTTATCCACTATAGAGGTACTTAAGACACAGACACTAGATTTTGTTATTTTAGGCTGAATAACACTCTAATTTAAAAACTGGAATTTAGGAAATCGTATTATAAAACAATGGCAGTAAATTTATATTTTTTTCTGATCAAAATAAGCTGTTCCAGTATGGTTCCAAATTTTTGTCACGAAAATTTTGTCAGTAGAAACATAATCGCAAAACCAAAGACTTATTTCGACTTCAGAAAAGCAAAGAACAATGACTAATTTCGAATAATGGTTTTCTAATTTCTATTAAAATGTACATACAATAAATATCATAATCTTAAATATTGCTCCCAAAATTTTCATACTATCATTTGACTAAAATCATTTATAGTAAAGCATGTAAATACACTTTTTTTGTGATAATTTCATTTTTACATTTTCTATATCTTCAGAAAATAGTAATAAAGGTACTATTCGTGCGCTATTTTGGAAGAGAACAAATAGCCTTGCTTTATTTCTAGTTTTTTTTTATTTTATTTAAAAAATCAGTGATTAAACAAACCAGAATCTTTCAGTCTAATAACTCAATTGATTTTTCGCAGTCCGAGTTTCAACAAAAAGTTTATATAAGAAAATGAATTTCGCTAACAATAATTATTTTCAGTTAAATAGAGACTTTTTAAATTAATCTGATGCGAATACCACATGACTTCACAGTACTACCTATTAAACGATACACGTTTTTTCTGCACTTCATTTAAACATATTTCCTCGAATTATTCTACTTTAACTAAACGATCCCTGGAAGCAAGTTGAAAATGACACCAAAAACTGCAATTTTTTAAATTAAATATATCGGCAAATTTTTGTCGTACGGAAGTCAAACTTCTTATAATTTTATATTTCATAACCAGTACTTAACTTTTCCAAATATAGGTATAGGAACAGGGAGACCGCATTAAAAATTAGATTTCATTATTTGTCGAAAGTTAATTTTTTTAAAAAATTTGACATTGCCCAAACAGGAATATATTCATCATTTAAAACATTTCTGTAATTGGAAATATAAGACTACGACCAATGATTGCGAAAATAAAGGTCGGGTAAGGACTTTTAAGCCGCGTTAGGAGATGGATGTACATTTATATAATATACACGTTTGATACCGCCGATTGCAGTATAAAGGGAGATGTACAACTAGATGTTATAGCAGTCCCATATACAAAATTTCAATGTGTTGTTGTTGTTTCAAATCCCCTTGGGGCAGGAAAGCCTACGCCAAGTCCAAGAGCCCTTGCCGCACAAGCAAATCGCAGATGTCGTCCTGCTTAGTCGACAGCTACCTCAGGGAGACACGTATACAACTCAGTAGGTGAGCGGGAGAGGCAGGGAGGGAACAAGTACACGAGGGGAAGGTCTTTTCTCCCTCTTTGAATTTCATGCATCGAAGATGACCACTTCTGAATCTGGCCATGGCCGTTTGGATAGGCCTAGATCTTTTACTCAGAAGTGACAGACCTGGTTGTTCAGCAAAATACCACTGGTGAACAGGAGAAATTTTCCAGGAACAGGAAAAATTAGTGTTAGTTTTATGTTTGTAACAGGCATGAATTTCGGTTGGGCATAAATCAATGGAAGTGGGTGTGGGGAGATCACAACCTTTTCTTGCCAGATCGTCAGTTGTTTCGTTCTACATACACAGTCCAGTCACATTAATGTGACCATCTGTCAAAAGCCAGAATAACCACCTTTCGCAGAGCGGACTGCTGCGAGACGTGCAGAAAGAGAGTCACATAGGTCTCTGAAGGTGTTCTCTGGGATGTTGAGCCATGCCGACTCTAATGCCGTGGCCAACTGCGCTAGATTACGCGGTTGAGGATCCATGGCGCGAACAACTCGATCGAGATGGTACCACAGATGCTCGATTGGGTTTAAGTCAGGTGAGTTTGCTGGCCAGGGGAGAACGGTAAACTCATCCTGGTGCTCTTCGAACCACGCACGTACACTGGCAGCTGTATGGCACCTCGCATTGTCCTGCTGGAAGATGCCATCATCCTGAGGAAAAACAATGCGCATGTAGGGGTGAACATGGTCCGCAAGGACAGATGCGTACTTGTATTGATCCATTGTGCCTTCCACAATGATCAGTGAACCTAGAGAATGCCAGGAAAACATTCCCCAGACCATAATGCTCCCGCCTCCAGCTTGGACCGTTCCGGCAATGGTTGCAGGGTGGTTCCTTTCAGAGGTTTCACGCCTTATACGCCAACGTCCATCTGTCCGATGGAGCATAAAACGCGATTCATCCGAAAACGCAACCTGTCGCCACTCAGTGGACGTCCAGCTGCTGTACTGGCGTGCAAATTCTAGCCTTCGCCGTCGATGAACAGCAGTCAGCATAGGTGCACGAACCAGGCGTCTGCTTCGGAGGCCCAGACGCAGCAATGTTCGCTGAATAGTACTTTGGGAGACACTTTTGGTAGCCCCTTGGTTCATTTTGGTGGTCAGTTGCTCAACGGTAGCCCGTCTATCTGCCCGAACGCATCTCCGCAACCCTCGTTCGCCTCTGTCATCTATGGCCCGTGGTGCACCACATTTGCCACGTCGCTGATTTTGGACAGTCCCATTTTGCCATGCACGGTACACTTTTACCACGGCGGCACGCGAACAGTTCACAAACTCAGCCGTTTCGGAAATGCTTCCACCCTTGGCCCGAAAGCCAATGATCATGCCCTTTTGGAAGTCGGATAAATCGCTTCGTTTCTGCATTACGCCAACGATTGAAATGTTTTCCGAAGCCCTCACACACCCTTTATATACGCTCAACTGCACTGTGCTGCCACCTGCCTTCTGTGATTGGTTATTTAACTCTGACATGGAAAGTACGTGGTGGTCACATTAATGTGACTGGACTGTGTATTTCAATGTTCTACGGCTAATCGTTTTTGAGTTATGTGAGATGCATACATACATACAGACGTAATGAAAAAAATCCCTTTCGAAAACATTTTACAATCCGTTTTGAACAAAAGAGTCCTTTATACTGTCCATACTTGCAGACATCATGCAAAAAATCGTCCAAGTGGATTCTGGAGCAGTAAAAATGGATATGATACCCGAAATAATTTGCGATTGCAACACTTCTTTCGTACAAAGAAGTAGAAAACATGAATAAATTCCTTTTTCTCACCTTGATGATCAGTTATTTACTGAGAATCAAAACTACTTTAGAAAATAGTATTTAATTAAACTGCTGATAATATCATAATGCGTTTTACTAACTGATATCTTCCTATCTCTGTTCTTAATTAAAGCGAAAATAATTATCTAGACATTTCTGTAATTTATTTAATGAAACGAATACAAAAACCATATATTTCTATTCTAACTGGTCGCTCTTTTAACTAGTTACATATTATTCAAGTAATGCTTCTTATTTTCTCTTCTACAAAATACTTGTTCCTTCATATTCTTTTCATACGCTTCTCGATGTATGCTTCTCTTATTTGTAATACCCAAGTAGTACATATGTTGTAACGCAATCTCTCGATTACAAATTATTTTTCACTGATGCCAAATTTTATTGCAAATTACTGTTATTTAAAAATTATTTTGAGATTATCAGCTTCCTACTGCGTGCATATGCATTGTTCCTAAAAGGCACATTGTTTCTACATTCTTCGGTGCAAGAGTTTTGTGACGATCTCCAGCCATTAAGTGTTAACGCCTCTTGAATGCAAGGAAGTTTCTTTATTCCTTACACGTTTAACTCTCCTGAAAGGTTAATATTGCCTTTGTTCTTCCGAAAAAGGTGAAAGGATTCATTAAAAGATTATGAATAAAAAAGTAAAGTTCTACGAGATATAATGAAAGTCCATTTTTGTATTCTCGATTTAAATAATGCAACTGTTTTACTACTTTCCATGTTACAAAAGTTGATCGTAAAACTTTATGTTTAAGGTACATGAGATCACTAATTGAATTATACAAATAAGGATATCTTAAAATGGATTGCATTTTACATTACTTTGATCATGAAGTGTATACAGTGAATTTTTAATAGCGCCGAAATAGTGTAATACTAAACTTTTCTAAGAACGTTTCAGTTAAATAAACTTTTCGCATAAAAACCTGTAGACACAACAATACAATTATTGTTACAAAAATTTTAAAAGAGCTCAAAAATAAAAGAATTAGTTTAATAAGAAGTGTTATAAATAAAATTATATGCTTCTTGAAATGAGAAATCAATTTAAATTATTTAAATACAAAATTATAAAATTATTAATTAATGAATTATCAATTATGATTATTTGTTATAGATGTTTATTAAGAATATATAAGATGAGCATATTTGCTAACCTTATAAGGTATATCTCCCACATTCTTAGCGTGCCTTCGTGGTGTAATGGTCAGCACACTGAGCCGGTATTTCAGAGGTCCGTGGTTCGATTCCCGGCGAAGGAATTGCATATTTTTCATGTCTCCTGCTACTAAATAACCTAATGTCTTTACACTGGCGCCCACACCCAGGATGCGACTAGGTCCCCTAAAAACCCTAGTCGCCCTTTAAAAAGGGGAGTATATAAGGTATATCTCCCACATTCTTAGCGTGCCTTCGTGGTGTAATGGTCAGCACACTGAGCCGGTATTTCAGAGGTCCGTGGTTCGATTCCCGGCGAAGGAATTGCATATTTTTCATGTCTCCTGCTACTAAATAACCTAATGTCTCTACAACCTGTTCTCTATGTACAGTATCTGTTCTGAAAAAGATGTAATCTCAATGATATATTGCTATTTACCATTACATATTGGGTGCGGAGGCACGTAGAAGGTAGAGGATAAATTATGTGATTGCTGGTAAAACTAGAAGATGAGAGTCCAAACATTGTTGGAATTCGTCGGTGTGAGATTTAAACCTAAATGCTTCGATTAAAAGCTCAGACATTTAATGCCATGCTTCTGTACTATTTTGGATTACGCCCTTGTCGATAATACATAATATTGTCAGCCTAAAAATGAAAATTCTAATTGTGACCTCCATCAAATTATAATACAGTATCGTCTGAAACATTTTATGACACATTAGCCAGTTGCGACTTCGTCCTATGATTAGGAAAGTTCCAGGCAATAATCGAGGAGAATTAGTGTAAAACGTCTGCGCAAATTGCACTATTACTTATATCGAAATTAATTCAGCTTCCTAATCTTTTGCCTTTGATTGCATAAAAAAACTAAATTTGTTACAAAAGTTACCATTTTTAATTTTATGGATTAAAAATACAACATAATTCCATACATGCATTTCAGTTGACGGTCCAGCTATGTAAGGAAAAAGAAATAGAGCAAACATAAGGTCCAAAGGTTTAAGGCATGAAAGTTTTGCTTTCATACACACATATAGTGCAATGAAAAATGATTAATTTTCACATAAATAATGCTTTGTTAAAGTGCATGATATAAATGATGTTTATTTTGCGCGTAATTTGGAACGCATGCAACTCATAGACCTCATATATCATTCAATATGAATTCAAATCAAGCGTGAGTAGGAATCAAGTATTCAAAGATCTCTTATAGCCTTCCCAAACAAATCTGCCCAAATAAATAATATACTAGTTTGAAAAAATTCTAGCGGAAACAAATACAAATGCAAAGGAAGGAAACAAAGCGCTCTTGGTCGAAGAGAAAGTATGGAAAGTATGTTCATGGGTATCTTAGTCAAATCCCAAAAAGTTGAGCACTTGCGATGCAAGTCATTTAGATTATCATAAGCAAATCACATATATAGTTATTGAGCTGGCAAGAAAGTAATCTCGGTTTTTTTCGCTACAAGAAATGAACTTTAATCAGTCATACATTTTCCATTCTGCTAGATTACCTTTTGCCATCTTTCTGATAACTTTAGGATTCCGCGCTCGAAGAACTTCATCAGCAAAAAACTGAACCAAGGGCCAATTGAGATCATCGTTATCACTGAAATTTTTACCATTTAAGAAGTTTTTTAAACTTCGAAATAAATGATAATCCGATGGTGCAACGTCAATGCTATATGGGGGATGCGACATCATTTCCTAATCAAGCTTCAATACTTTCGTTTGAGTTGATAAAGAAATGTGAGGCCTCGCATTGTGGTGATGGAAGACGATTCCTTTGCGATTTGCCAATTCTGGTCTTTTCTGTTTGAGTGCTTCCTCCGATTTCATAAGTTGTTGGCAACAAACATCTGAGTTGATTGCTCGGAAGTAGCTCAGAATACACAACACCTTTCTAATCCCACCAAACTGACAGCATTATCTTTTCTGATGCAATTAAGCTTTCAATATGATTTGTGTTGATTCATCACGCTTGAATCATGATCTTTTTCGATTAACGTTATTGTAGGCTATTCATTTTACATCACCAGTGATAACTCGTTTAGAAAAAGGGTCGATTATATTACGTTTTAAATGCGTATCACAAATATTGATTCGTTGTGTGTGTTATGTGAGTTTCTTTCAATTCATGTGGAATCCAAATGTCGAACTTCTTAACGAGTTCAAGAAATTTTATGCGATTTTCAGGTGTTGTGTGTGATTTTCAGTTGTTGTATGTGATGCCTTTTTGCAGTCTATCGCATAGTTATATGACAGTTGGAGACAAGTATGTCTTTAATTTTGCCATCTTGAACTTTAGAAGTTCAGCCAGATGATTGTTCATCTTCAAGCGAAAAATCTCCAGAACCAAATTTTTAAACCAATTCTGACACATGAACACGACATGTAATATGGCACATGCAATAGGACACACGTAACATGACACATGTAATATGGACACGAGAACAACAACATGCGTTCTGTTAAGCAATCAACAACATAAAATTTACATATCTCTTTCTGGGCCTCTTTCTTTCTCAGCCATTTTCTTTCCTATATGAAAATAAGAAAATAAAATATGTCGAAAATGTTTATTTTGCACCCTTTACTAAAATTGACTGTAAACTAACAATTGTAAACAAAAATATACGGAATTTATTTACATAGTAACCTAAACATGTCAACTGCCAACTCTCAAAAGAAAAAAAATATAAGATTGTCAGAAGAATAACAAAACGAACATAACGATATCTATTTGTGGCAAGGTAAATTACTTTCTTGCCAACAGGGTATTAAAGTTGGCGGTTTGAAAATGCAATGTAAAATGACCTAATAATCTTATACCAATTATTATATGCTTCAGAGGAAAAAACTATATGTGTTTATAAGACAAAGGGCATCTATATATTCGAGCTTTATACACCTGACTGCTCCTTATGTACTAAACTTATTAAGTAATACTTAAGACACTTTAGAAAACTTGAGACATTATGTATTTGCTGCCGAATTTTAAACTCGGCAATCATAGAGAAAAATTGGTGGTACGGTCAGTAGCCAATGCAACGGTCGAGCCAAAGAGCTTGAGTTCAAATCCTATAGATTGTAGTGTAAGGAGAAATTTGACAGCGTTTTGCCTACATTGGTATCAAGATATGAAATCTTGAATTATGGTACAGAACAGCAGACGAAGGGTAGAAGATTTATTGTTATCATCCTTCAGATGTTCCCAATGTAAATTATAATATTGCTTCATAACAGTGTTATGGATTTTGTATTTAGTTAGCTATTTTTGGTAGAATTATAATTAAAATTGTTTTATACCCCCACGCAATGCAGCACGAGGCATATTTTAAGAGAAAGCTGCGCCGGAAAAGTAAAAATACATGAGCAGACGCATTTAATATTTAATAAATAGATATCTCGTAATTTATATTTAAATTGAATAAATGTAATTCACTACTGTGTTAGCTGTAACCGTAATTCAACTCTTTTGCTTTCCAGAAGTCTCGAGAATCAAAGAAAATTACTAGAACTCTCTCGCGACCGATTAAGCTTTAAAAGCTTTAAAAAGTCGGAGAGAAACATCACATCTCAGTAGTTGTTCAGTCAGCTGTTGTTGTTGATTGTAGCGAATTCGCGGTGACATCGGATTAGCTTTTTCTTTACATTGCGTTGTATTCTAACGTTTTTAGTAATTCTGAGAATAACTGCTGGATTATATTGCGTGATATTGTGTACTTTTGAAAATTTCTTTGAGGAAAATTCTTGCGTTCTGTTACATTTCTTTTTCTAAGAATAAATTTTATTAACTTTTTATCGGAGATGTGCATTCAGTCTATTACGAACCCATACGCACGCAACAATAGAAATAAATAAAGAAGAAGGTGCTCGATAAAAGCATATTGACATTCGTTTCACCATTGGGAAAAACCAAATTTTTCACACACTGATGGAAAAAACAAAATGTTGATTTTAAATTACAGCTATCACGTTTTCACCTTCAACCTCTCGAATTCATATCACGTCTCGCGAAGCATAACTAAAATCGCAAGACAGATAACCTTCTAACTCTTTTCCATAATAAGTAACCTAGCCTAACCATAACTGGAAACGTATAAACCTTTGGATTATACGTTTGTTCTCTCTTGCTCCTTGCATAGTTGGATAGCCGTCTGAGATGTAGGTATGAAACTAAACAACAATATACCTTTTAATCCGTGGAATAAGGAATTTCGATTTTTGTGACAATTTTTTTATGTAGCTAAAAGCGAAAGATTTGAAGGCTGGATTAATTTAAACATAAGCAGCCAGCTTAACATTTTACAGTAGTTCTGTAAGGTTATCATCTGGAACTTTTCCAATGAAGAGACGGAGTTGTAACTGCCTAATGTGCTCATAAAATGTTTTAGACGATACTGTTTTATAATTTGATGGAAATCACAATGTTTCTTTAGCCAGGTATACTTGTAGAACTAGACAGAAAGGATTGTCGCTTAGAGTTAGTCATTTTGGAATGTAAAATCTTGAAATATCAACGATGTGCTTATGGAGAATTGAAGACGGATCTTCTACTAGTTGCTAGCTATGTACCCTAATGATTACACCACATTAAAACATACAAAATATATCGTCTTACATTATTGGGATGTGCGTGATGGTTGTGCGAAAAATATTGTATAAAATATGCTATCATTTAAAATTATCGCATATAAAGGTTTTAGAGAAAAGAAAAATCTTAAAATATGGTTCAAATGCTTGATGATACACCGTCTCATAAACGTTATCGAAATTAATGACTTGTTTTGAATACGATGGTTATCACATATTTGACTCATTTATTTGTCTAAACACTGCCTCTGTACTGTGTGTATCAATAATATGAGCTTATAAATCTTGTTTATAAACATAAATAAACTGAATTTCTTTTAAATATTTATACCAGTACTATAATTAGACGAAATCGTTTTCAATGCTACATAATGTATTATGTGTTATAAAAGAAATTGGGTTACCGCTTTTTGTTTTATTATCCCAAAGGGCTTAGCCCAGAAGGGCTATAAATTTTGTTTTGCATTTTGTGTCGAAAACTTTGAAAGCCTGAATCACTTTTCAAATTGTTGCCACCAAATATTATCGCCATGTCTTATATTTAACGAAATTAAATAATGAAGAATCTGCATTATGTATGCATGTTTCTCTCATTGTGATAAAACAAAGGTTTCTAGAGTTTTCTAATTTTGAATAACATACGTCTCCACTCGAATATGGCATCTGGAAGTCCAAATTTTGAATTTTGAATTTTTTGGAAGTCCAAATCTTGAATTATGGTACAGAACAGCAGACGAAGGGTAGAAGATTTATTGTTATCATCCTTCAGATGTTCCCAATGTAAATTATAATATTGCTTCATAACAGTGTTATGGATTTTGTATTTAGTTAGCTATTTTTGGTAGAATTATAATTAAAATTGTTTTATACCCCCACGCAATGCAGCACGAGGCATATTTTAAGAGAAAGCTGCGCCGGAAAAGTAAAAATACATGAGCAGACGCATTTAATATTTAATAAATAGATATCTCGTAATTTATATTTAAATTGAATAAATGTAATTCACTACTGTGTTAGCTGTAACCGTAATTCAACTCTTTTGCTTTCCAGAAGTCTCGAGAATCAAAGAAAATTACTAGAACTCTCTCGCGACCGATTAAGCTTTAAAAGCTTTAAAAAGTCGGAGAGAAACATCACATCTCAGTAGTTGTTCAGTCAGCTGTTGTTGTTGATTGTAGCGAATTCGCGGTGACATCGGATTAGCTTTTTCTTTACATTGCGTTGTATTCTAACGTTTTTAGTAATTCTGAGAATAACTGCTGGATTATATTGCGTGATATTGTGTACTTTTGAAAATTTCTTTGAGGAAAATTCTTGCGTTCTGTTACATTTCTTTTTCTAAGAATAAATTTTATTAACTTTTTATCGGAGATGTGCATTCAGTCTATTACGAACCCATACGCACGCAACAATAGAAATAAATAAAGAAGAAGGTGCTCGATAAAAGCATATTGACATTCGTTTCACCATTGGGAAAAACCAAATTTTTCACACACTGATGGAAAAAACAAAATGTTGATTTTAAATTACAGCTATCACGTTTTCACCTTCAACCTCTCGAATTCATATCACGTCTCGCGAAGCATAACTAAAATCGCAAGACAGATAACCTTCTAACTCTTTTCCATAATAAGTAACCTAGCCTAACCATAACTGGAAACGTATAAACCTTTGGATTATACGTTTGTTCTCTCTTGCTCCTTGCATAGTTGGATAGCCGTCTGAGATGTAGGTATGAAACTAAACAACAATATACCTTTTAATCCGTGGAATAAGGAATTTCGATTTTTGTGACAATTTTTTTATGTAGCTAAAAGCGAAAGATTTGAAGGCTGGATTAATTTAAACATAAGCAGCCAGCTTAACATTTTACAGTAGTTCTGTAAGGTTATCATCTGGAACTTTTCCAATGAAGAGACGGAGTTGTAACTGCCTAATGTGCTCATAAAATGTTTTAGACGATACTGTTTTATAATTTGATGGAAATCACAATGTTTCTTTAGCCAGGTATACTTGTAGAACTAGACAGAAAGGATTGTCGCTTAGAGTTAGTCATTTTGGAATGTAAAATCTTGAAATATCAACGATGTGCTTATGGAGAATTGAAGACGGATCTTCTACTAGTTGCTAGCTATGTACCCTAATGATTACACCACATTAAAACATACAAAATATATCGTCTTACATTATTGGGATGTGCGTGATGGTTGTGCGAAAAATATTGTATAAAATATGCTATCATTTAAAATTATCGCATATAAAGGTTTTAGAGAAAAGAAAAATCTTAAAATATGGTTCAAATGCTTGATGATACACCGTCTCATAAACGTTATCGAAATTAATGACTTGTTTTGAATACGATGGTTATCACATATTTGACTCATTTATTTGTCTAAACACTGCCTCTGTACTGTGTGTATCAATAATATGAGCTTATAAATCTTGTTTATAAACATAAATAAACTGAATTTCTTTTAAATATTTATACCAGTACTATAATTAGACGAAATCGTTTTCAATGCTACATAATGTATTATGTGTTATAAAAGAAATTGGGTTACCGCTTTTTGTTTTATTATCCCAAAGGGCTTAGCCCAGAAGGGCTATAAATTTTGTTTTGCATTTTGTGTCGAAAACTTTGAAAGCCTGAATCACTTTTCAAATTGTTGCCACCAAATATTATCGCCATGTCTTATATTTAACGAAATTAAATAATGAAGAATCTGCATTATGTATGCATGTTTCTCTCATTGTGATAAAACAAAGGTTTCTAGAGTTTTCTAATTTTGAATAACATACGTCTCCACTCGAATATGGCATCTGGAAGTCCAAATTTTGAATTTGTTTTATTATCGATTTCATATTTTGTAAAACTTTAGCGATTGTTTGATCAACAAACTCAACGATTTCAATGCGAACAACGGCAACATCGTAAAAAAAGCCTTTTTATCTCCAGCGCGCGGGACTGTGTATCGGAAATTCTAAAGATATGCTTATTTTAAAATTATTTTGCGATATTACCGTTGTACTGAATTTTATGGTTTAAGCGCGAAGAACATGATATTTAATAAATATAGGTTACACACAAAACTTTAAAAAAACGCCCGTTTGGACGTAACATAAAATCTGAAAGCTTTCATTATTTTATTAATTTTTTTAAAAATTATGTTATTTTTAATTTTTTGAATAATTGTGTCAAGTATTCTTATTCTGGTATAACAGCACTTTTAAAAAAATCTGTAATAAACAGAAATGTTGCCTATTATGTTACTATTTAACACACAGAAGCCTAGAGATTCAAAGCACTTTCATTTGAGTGGTATTATCCTTAAACCAAAGTAAACTGGAGAATACAGTTTTTGAGATTATGCTACTTGCTTTCATAGTTATTTACTATTTTAATTTTAATTATTTATTATTTTAATTTTAACCTTTATTATTTTAAATGCAGTGAATCCTCTCATAACAATGACCTCCCGATGTCACTCGCATCTTAAAGTAACTAGTATTTCTCAGAATGTAAATAAATGACTGAATCTCATTTTGTTAAAATGACCATCAGAAAGTTAAAACTCTTCTTAAACTATTGATGACCATTTTAGGAGAACCTCATTGCAATTCTTTTTGGAATCTGGTTTCAATTTTTTTTTTCGTACAAAAATACTGAATCTTCTTGTGAAAGTATTGGCAGATAGCCCTTCGGATGTGCTTAAATATGTTTCTTAATGAAAAAAGTCAGCCGGAAAAGGTGTGGGACTCAGTCAGCTGACCTTGAATAAATTGTTTCCCTACCTAATCAAATTGACCTTTTCATGTGTTTAAAATCCTCTAACAGTTACTCCTATCCATGCTGCCGAAACATACTGCTCTTGCCTTTAACTATTGAAGATTAGATCAGTGACTCGTTCCTTGCACCTTTTAGGTTAAATCATGAATACAATTCATGTAGATTAAAGCCTTTGGACAGTAATCAAGGAAATATATATGCGACTCACGTAAGATTCAGTGTTAGTATACATTCAATCACGAAAGCAAAGGTATATTACTGACACTATAACAAGTCCATATTGTATTCATTAAACGTGAATTAAAGCTGTCTGGGTATTCGAGCAAAAAACTGCATACGCGTTAAAAATGCGAATTTTAAACTGCTTTCCTCGTCTTTGGCATAATGTGTTTGGGATAGGCAAATTATTTGACGGTCCGTAAGCATCACGTTCTGTATATTAAGTTAAAAGGATCTTTGAAAATACCGCATGAACGACAGTAATAAATGTAATTTATACCTCACATCTATTAGATAACGTACTTGCGCATTAGATTAAGAAAGATTTAAAGGTGAATTCATATAACATATTAACTCAGCGAAAAATAATGAAATACAACATTTAAAAGAACTTGCTTCCAATTTAAATTTAAATATATCAGCAACGCTTGAAATTCGCGATAAATCCTAAGATTTGTTTCTGATACAAAAATATTTTAAATGAAAGCAGTTTCAAATGTAAAAAATTTGTTGTATTAAGTGGTTTTAAAATAAATCCTTTTTGCCATGAACTCGATTTTGTTTTGAAGTATATTAAAAAATACTTCATATACAGAAAGCATAAAAGCTCTATAAAAATATTAATTATTTAATTTTTCATTATGAGCAATAAAATATTAATTATTTAATTTTACATTAGGGGCTATAAAATATTAATTATTTAATTTTACATTATGGGCTATAAAATATTAATTATTTAATTTTACATTATGAGCTATAGAAATATTAATTATTTAATTTTAGAATCTTATAAAATTTTATTTTTCAGTAGATGCTAATTTGTGTATTGGGATTCAACGAAAATTACATTGTGTTTATTTAATAACTTATGTTTTTACATGTTAAATTATTATTTTAGAAGTTAAACTACTATTAAAGTATATTTCCTATGCAAGGGAAAGGAAAACTATTAGGATAAAACTATCCAAGTTAAAAAAAGAAATAAAGCTTAGTTTTTATATTACTAGCAAAAGGGTCATTGTAATTTTAATTATGAAAAATTCACTAATGCCCTGTTTCTGAGGAATTCTTTTCCTTATTCATACCCGCTCGTTCCTTAAATTAATAAGCAGCTCAAAATAATTTAAACCATAATTTTCTAATATTCTGAAAACTATTTTTCACAATTACATTAAATTCGCATCAATATTTCTTTTAATTTCCTAAAGCATTTGCTACAAATTTCTTTTCCCAGTAAGATAAGTAAATAAGACTACGATTAATATTCTAACAAATATATTATCGAAAGGAAAAAGTGTGTGGTTTTCATGCTTTTATTTTCATTAAATCGATAAACAGTCGTTTATGCAGGAGTGAGTTCCAAATAGAGTTCAACAATCTTAATATTTCATGAGGTAAAATTACAGGCTTCTTTAAAATAAAATGATCGAAAAATTTTGAACATAAATATTAAAAAGAAAAACCTGAAATGTTTGAGATTTTAACGGTCGCCCAAAGGGGTTTGTTAAGGTTTTCTACGCTCTCGCTGTGCTGGCAGTCTACAAGTATGCTATGGCACTCACTCTTGTTAACGCCCCTTTTCTTTGTCTTTTCAGCATTACTATTATGTATCGTTTTTTTTTCGACTTACGCCAAATACAATTCAATCACAAAATCTCAAAAATTTTAAAAGTAGCGTAGCAGCATATGTTTAGAATTACGATGTAGGGGTAAGTGTTGCACACACTTTTTTCAGTTCTTTTTTCCCTTATTTTATCATATTAATGTTCAGCTTTCTTAGTAAGATAGCTTACAAAACTTTTTTTCGTGCCTTTTAATAATTATTTAATTTCACAATTAGATTTATTACAGATAGATCACAATTTAGATTTTTTTTATCTAAATATTGATAAATTTAGTACAGTTTCTGTTTTTTCGCATTTAAATGGAAGTTATTTCACCTGGGATATCAAACATCAATTCAAACAAAAAACAGAGTAACTTAATAAAATTTATAAGATGTATCCAAATTTATCATAGAATTAATATCTAAGTCGAAATTAACAAAGACCAACGAATGTGAACATTTTACTTTATAACTTTAGATACTATTGTATGTAAATGAAAACCAATGCCTAAGAAACAAATTATCCAAAAGCGAACTTCTGCAAAAACTAAAAAGTAAAATTTGTTCGAGCATTAACACATTATTAGTTACTTATTGTAACACTGTATATAACAAGAAATAATCAGTACTATATGCTGCACTAAATAACTAAAGTAAAAAGAGAGGATTAACGTAAAAAGACAGACGTCACGAAATAATTATTCTCTTCTGAATCCATTTTAAATCCATTTTACAAATTGTTGGAAAATCGTTACTAATTGTTTTGCAAAACAAATATGTTGAACTCTAAGTCAGAAGATGCAATATGAATCATTAAATACGTTTTGGGGGTTCCATGCAAGCGCTACAAGCTGATATATTCCTTGTCATAGAAGTTCCAGGACATTAATAAAAACCCCAAATTGCATTTACCATGTAATGATCTTAGCTGCTATCCAAGTAGTCCCCTTGGCTATCTATATACAACTGCCAACGTTTCTAGAGGTCTCAGAAGCAAGCAGGGCAATCTTCAACTCCGATGATTGCAAGTTCATTTGTCACAGCCTGTTAGATGCCTGCACTAATTTTGATGAAACTTTTCATTGTCACGTTTTCACTCACGGAAACAAGAAAAAATCACAATAATCTCTGACACAAATGTGGGACCACGTGTGGATCTCTGGTTCTATCCAATACTTCAGCAGAAATTCTTGATCTTTCCTCTTTCTGTTCATCTGTTAGTGAGTGAGAGACGATTCTTGCATTAAGTTTCTCTTTCCCTAAATCTCTGCGTATAATTTTATGACACACGACACAACATATGATTCAAATTCGGTTCTTCTGATAGCATACGCACAGTTACAAGATGGTCTTCTTGCAATAACTGCCTTACACGCTTCACGTTTGCATTGGTATGTGCTATAGACGGACGACCATCTCTGGGATCGTCTTGCACTGAATCTCTGCCTTCGCGAAACCTTTTGTGCCACTCGAAAGGATGACTTCTTGAAAAGTGCCTCGCCTGCATATGCTTGTTTAGTCATGTTCCACGTCTCACTAGGGGAGAGCTTAACGCAGAACCTAATGTTCACTCTTTGCTCACAATCAGCACCCATTGTGTTACTTTAACGAATGCGACAACAATCAGAACAATGTGATGCTAAGCACAGCTCTGCCACTTACTAAGTTTGCGCGAAAACATGGCCAAGGTCATGTCAAGTAAGAATACATACTAAGTAACATAAAAACAATATTTGTTCCTTTTTAGTACTGCAAACTCAGAAATAAAAAAAAAATTGTCCTGGAACTTTTCTGATAAAGGATGTATGTTAGAGTCTTTCCGATAAGATTCGAAATACACCCTGGACTTCGCTTGACTACGTTGAACTATTAAATGATACGTAATGTTTCGCCGACAAATACCATAAGCGAATTTATGTGCTAATTTATGAACGTGGTTTGTAAGTAGTGCTGGAAGTTTAAAATAAATCGGTATCAGAATTATTTAAAGTAATTGCAATGCTTCTGCATTTGCTTCCAATTTACTTTTTAAATGGATTGATAAGATTAACTAAAATTGTGAGCTTAGGGTGAAGTCTTACCACTTAAAGTACGAATTCTAAGAATCCATAAAAGTAAATATTCTCATACATTGGATTTTAGAGCTTCCTTTTTACTGCTATATACTAGAACAGTTTGGGATGAAAATTTTAGACTAATAGTTTAAGTATATTAAATTAGTTTTAGAATAATAAAGTTACATTCTTCTTCGAACTGAAAATGAAGTATTTATATTCATTCATTCATTCTAATCTCATTTTTGTTGTATGGGAAAGTTTGCGCAATTACAAATGCTACATTCAATACACACGTCGTATCAGCTGACTTAGCTTAGTATTTGAGAGAAAAACACATTGTAGCGCTTCGCTAACTTAATTCTAGAAAACTAAATATAAAATAACTAATAAATAATAAAAAATCTGAAAGTATTCAGATTTCAAATTACGTCCAAAGGGGCTTTTTTAACATTTTGTGTCTTACCTTTATTTATTAAAGATCATGTTCTTAGCACTTAAACCATAAAATTCGGTTCAACAGCAATATCACAAAATAATTTTAAAATGAGTCTATCTTTAGAATTTCCGATACACAGTTCCTCGCGCTGGAGACAAAAAAGTTTTTTTCCCGTAGAGTGTTGCCATTGCTCGCTTTTAAACCGTTTGAGTTTGTTCATAAAAATTTCCTTAAAGTTTTACAAAATATGAAATAGATAATAAAACAAATTCCAAATTTCAAATTTGGACTTCCAGATGCGCATATTCGGGGGGAAACGTACGTTATTCAAAATTGGATGGCTTTAGGTACCGTTGTTTTATCACATTTGGAGAAATATACATACATTTATACAGATTCTTCAATATTGAATTTTTAGGTCGTTTGCTTTAAAGCTGATGCTGGAAATTTTTTAAAATATAATACAGAGCAGCAATATTTGGTGGCAACAGTTTGAAAAGTGATTCGGACTTTTTATGTTTCCAATGCAAAATCGCAAAACGAACACAATAGTTTTTCAGGGACAAAGCTCCTTTGGATTAATAACATTTAATTGTCTGAATTAGTAAAAGATCTGAGGTCGTTTGCTTTAAAGCTGATGCTGGAAATTTATGTTGATTGCGTTTATAGTAATGACTGTTAATATATGCAGGTAACGTTGAAGCAACTCATCTGTTTGCTTTGACTGAAATTAATCTCTCGCTAGCTTTTCTCGTAAGTCTCAGTCCTACCTTTTCAAACCATCTAGTATCCAACAATTTAGAAACTGCGGACTAGTTTAATGAACTCGTGCAGAGCGTACACCCGGCAAATATCAGGCTCTAACTCATACAAACTAGGATTTCAGCTCAACGATATGGGAGTTGTTCGTTTTAACTACAGCATTTTATCAAATGGGCAGTGACACTTCCTATATCTCATCGCGTCATATATTTAATTAGACACTCTATATAAATATAGTATAAGAAAGTAAGCAACATCAGCCTTTCACTACAGAAAACACATTTTTATGGCAAACAAGAATGAAAAACGCAAAAAAATTGTAATATTATTTCAAACTGCATATTTAGTGTTAAATCATACCTTCAACAACATATATAAAACTCAGAAACATTTTTAAAAAAATGAAAACAAAAAACATAAAAATCATTAAATTAAAAAGATATTGCAATCTGATCAGGTTGCGCAAATTTTAATTTACCCCCTGAAACAATTTTAAGGTAAACAGCTACAAAAAGCCAGCTTAGTTTAAGACTTAATACTCCAAAAGTTAAAGATACGGAATAAACCATCTTATATTTAGAATAAGTTACTCAAAATGGCAATGCAAAATGACAGAAAACAAATTAATACTATTTTATTTCACTGTAAAAAAACCCTTAGACTTACCCTTAGAAAGACTTACTAACCCTTAGAAAGAAAGACTTACTTGTTCAAAACACAGCCTGCAGATTTATTTCACCGTATTGCTTGCTCACGAGGTTTGCAGCAAATGTATCCCTCTAATAATGTTTTATATTTTTCCGGGACTTGGAAGTAATGAACATCTTGAAGCGGTTTCTTTGAAATGTTGAAAGGTGGTAAAAATTCAGTTTACTCTTTTCGTACTTCTGATGATATAGAATATTTTCAAGTAAGTACTAAGAAATGCGTTATAAAACGTGCACGTGAAATAGGATGCATACATTTTGTATGATTCCATGCCTTGAGATATTGATGAAAATTATGCTAAATGCAATTTACATACTTAATAAGCTTGCTTTAGTTCCGGTTACTCTGTGGGATTCTTCAACATATTCACACCTTAACATCCACATACCATTTCGGGAAAGGCGAAATGACTAAATCAAAGACAAATGATTTGCTGATGTATTTCGTAACTGTTGGGTTAAGGGCATCAGCATCTAATGCTTAATTCAGTCCTTTTAATGAAAAAAAATCAAATCAAATTTATGCTCAATTCTCTGAAATGAGATGACCTCAACCAAGAAAATTTTCCCTTTCTATAATTTATTTCACTGTTGAAGGACAAGTGAAATAGCTTTAGATGTAACCTTCCTGTATCCCCTGCTTCTGTCTGACCTTTACATTGTTATACACTTTAAGCAATCATCCTGCAAAAATTTTCTGAAGTAGTGGTAGTAATAAAGGAACATCATTTGTAAAAAGTCACCGTTATGACGTAAATGTTGTTGATAAATGAAATGAAAGAACGCATGCTAGGAAAAGTGGAGCAAATTTAATAGTTTGGCTTCGAAAAGTTTTCTGTCACTAAAGCTGCTGAAATTGTGCTGCTCTCTTCTTCCGCAAATTAACGTAAATTACTGATTATATTTTAATGTTTAGTTATAAAGTAATTTGTAACGAATATTCTTTTAAAATATAATAAAATATTTTAGAGTCATTTTTAATGTATGCCATTGCAAGAAACATTTAATAACGTCTAGCATCGTATTTTAACAATAATACTGGACACAAACTTTAGTTACTTTCATATCACTGAGAATAAAATTTGGTTTCTGAGTGATTGAGTTCTTACATTCAGATGTGGTTGGTTCTGTGTGGTTTTTCTTCTAAAACACATAAAGGATTGGAGATTTCCCAGCTTACAATTATCGGCAGATTTATGAAAAGAAGGGCCTGCTCATTTGAATCTTCTGAGGTCCTTCACCTAAAGACGAACTGCATAGTTATTATTTTTCAGACTTTTAAATTACTTTTAATAAAAGGCATAAAGTGATTTGGTGAGTTGTAGGTCTGATTAAACCAGGGGCATCGTGCAATTCCGATTTTTGCAAACCTAAGTATTCGTTTTTGGTTACGATAAATCTAAACTGATGCGGACCATTTTACTCAAATTATTCGTTGTTGTTGTTTTATTATGGATATCCAAATATCATACTATATTATGATTTTACTATTAGGCTTAATATCGTGTTTATTTTATATTCTAATATTAAGTATTCTAGGCTTTTTTCCAAATAAAAGAAGCAGTTTTTACTTCCTTTAAAAATCATTATTTCTTCCAGTACAATAAATGTCATACACCATCTGACGAAAATGAAAGACAATATATTCCTGGATCGTACGAAGAGAATCCGTTGAACAGTTAACTTCACAGATTTCGAGACCTGATGTTCTCGTAATTTTCCCTATGGGAATTCCTTAAATGTGTACCTGGCACCAAAATAAATAAATAAGTAAATAAAAAATCTGAAAGGTTTCAGATTTTAACCGAATACAAAGAGGCTTTTTTTTAACATTTTGTGTGTTACCTTTATTTATTAAATATCATGTTCTTCGCACTTAAACTATAAAATTCAGTTAAGAATAATATCGCAAAATAATTTAAAAACTGAGCGTATCTTTAAAATTTCCGATACACAATCTCACGCGCTGGAGATAAAAATGATTTTTCCGTACAACGTTGCCATTACTCGCTTTGAAATCCTTCAGTTTGTTCATCAAAAATTCGTTAAAGTTTTACAAAATATGAAATCGATAATAAAAAAAATTACAAATTTCAAATTTGGGCTTCCAGATGCCCATAATCGCAGGAGGATTACGTCATTCAAAATTGTATGGGTCTAGGTACCGTTGTTTTATCACAATGCGAGAAACATAGAGACATTTATACAGATTCTTCATTACTTAATTTCTTCAAATATAGCACAGGACAATAATATTTGGGGGCAACAATTTGAAAAATTAAATGGACATTCAGAGTGATTCAACACAAATCGCAAAACGAAAATAATAGCCCCTCAGGGACAAAGCCCCTTTGGACTAATAAATGAAATAAAAATAAAAACGAGACAGTTCTACATCTCCCGTTGTAATAGGCGTCGACTGAAGAAATTTAACTTGCGTTTTTCATGTCTCGAAAGAGTGACTTCAGATATATATTAGATTTATATATAACATTGTTCTAAAATAGGTATTCCGACTCAAAATCGGACTTTCGCTGAAGTGACATACCGATTTTGTTTCATACTTCGATTCCACGACTTAAATTTTGCCAAAGTGACAAGGTTTGGGAAAATCGCACGAGTAATTTTTAAAGAATTAGCTCTGAAAATTTTAGCTCCTCAGTGCTAATTCAATTTGGTATTTATTTATAATATCCCTTTTATTAAGCTTACTTGATTCCTTTTTTTCCCAATTCAAAATTTAAGTTCAATCCAAATAAATTCCATAACTATTTTCTGATTTGTTTTTAAAATTTGTATTTTTTGGTAATTTTTATAAATTTCTCGAAGAAAGTTTTGAATAACAATCTAATATCAAACTTTACAATCATTTTGAAGTAGATATATTTCTAAACATACCTGCAAAAAATAGAGATTTTTATTCAAATTTTCCAAAGATATACTTGAATTTAAGTATTGAAGCGTTTTGAAATTTGGCATATTTGTTATTAGCGATAACAAGGCCAAATGTGCTTTAAGCGCTTTGTTAAAGTTGTTTAAAAATATGAACGATGCTCTTTTTATTCCGCTCGTGCAGAATGAAAAAAATCTGATGTGTACACCACATGACATTCTTGTACGGAATATTAATTATACTTATTTTGCATTTAATTTTAACTTATTGGATTGACTTAAATCTACTTCATCGATAGCGCATAAACCACAATAGAATAAATGCACTCTTTAAAATTCACTATATTTATTTACCATAGCCACACTTCTGCGCTAGGTTCACTTAACAGCGTTACATCTCATTCCTTTTATAACTCAGAATGCGTGAAAATTATGTATATCATCTGTAGCATTACCTAATCTTTGCCACCTGCTCTACTGAAATGCCATAATAAATCTAAAACGATGCATAAAAGAAATTAAAAAAAAAAAAAACAGTTCTTCAGAGAAAGTTCGGTAATTTTTATTCAATTAATTAAGTTTTCACTTCGCGAGAAGACAAAAATACATTAAAAACTCAAAACATCTATTTTAAAAATTACGAAGTAAATCTTAAACACTTATTTCCTCTAATAAATTCGAGAATGTATTAAGCATGATTTAATTCGCAATAATAAAAGAAGGCGTTACCTTTGTTGTCGCGAAGCTTAGTTTCTCTAGTTTGGCAACAAATCTACTGTTCTCCTAAGTTTCAAATGCAAATAAATATGGCCGCCATGAGAAAAGTGATTAGGCTTAGCCGCACATAAACAACTTTTAAATTGTTGCAAATTCTACAAATCTCGCATGCAGATTTAATAAAGGCATAAAAACCTTAACCAAAAGATAAGAACAGCATAATTCAATCATTTTTAAAGCCAAGAAAAGCACAATTTACTAAACATATAAGAATAAAATAAGCCGAGTTTATATACATACATACATACTTACGTACGTACGTACACGTAGGCACAGACGGTACGAAAAAATCTTTTCAGAATCCATTTTAAATAGTTTTATAATTTTTTTGGGGGTAAAAAGAGTTCTTTATTCTGTCGTTACGTACGGATGTCACTCAAAAAACATCGTTAAATTGCATTCGATAGCGGTTAAAATAGATATTTCCGTTGAAATATGATACCCGAAATTTTTCGCGATTACAATAGTTCCTTTTTACTTCGTACAAGGAAGTAAAAATGGAAAGTAAAATAGGGTGCTGTAAATTAAGAATTTCGCCAAGGGAATTATTCTTGGTGCAAATTTTAAAAAAATACGGTGAGATAAATTTTTAAATTTCTCGGTAAGTTTCAAACCAAATTTTACGAAATTCAATATTTGGTCATAATTTGAGTTTTGAAATTGAAACATGGAAAAAAAATTGGTATGTCGTTTCAGAAAAAGTCAAATTTTATGTCTAAAAACCTATGTTAGAGCAATGCTATATATAAAAATCTAACCCTAAGTTGCGCTTTCTAGACATGAAAAACGCAAGTTAAATTTCAATAATCGGCCCAGTAGAACGGAGCTGTAAAGCTGTCCCACTTTTTTGTGCAAGATATAGCATATAAATGTCGAACCAGTTGCCACAACGCAAAACAGGGGCCAAATAATTACTGCAGGTGATGGATGCATTCCATAACTGTTGAGCTACTTTAAGTTATGTGATACGACAGGAAATAAAGCTGAAGACTGCTTTGTTGTACTTTGAGTTACGGAAGATGTACACGTAGTATGTCTGACAGCAAGTTTTAATCTTTTCCTTATCAGATAATGCAGATTCATGCTTAGTATGAAATAAAAATTTTGCAAGAAACAAAAATTCACGACATCTTTTGAAATATTTTTGAATACTTCTGTGATAATATAATGCTTTATACTAATAATAGTATAAAGCTTTATATTGTCACAGAAGACGATCCAACATTCAATAAAAATATAACAAACTCACATACAGAGGGTGTTCACACATGTTTGTAGCGATTTTGCAAAGATTTATATATAGACAAACCTTAGAATTTTATTATCTAATATGTTTAGTCTGATAGCCCTCTTATTGACCTATCATATTACATCTTGATTTTCAAGATAAAAGTCCTTTTCTTAAAACATCAAGGTTGATTTTATTCCACTCCTCCTTCACAATTTTCCAGAGTCAGTCCAATGTTTTGGGATGTGGCTTATAAAGAGCGTATTTTAAAAGTCCACATGCACAGAAATCCATAGGATACATCAGGAGATTTGGGCGGGATACATTTATAGGAAATATTTTCAATTCTGGTTTCATTTCTCATTTTTTCAAAAAATAGAGCAGTAGATTTAGAGGTATGGTTTGGAGCCTTATCCTGATGGAACTTAACAAATTGAAGATTGTTTGGATAAAGAGATGGAATTTATTCTTTAAAAATAGGTATTAAAACATATTTGTGATAGTAATCCTAATGAATTTTGACATTTTTTCTACTTTTATTAAGTTTTCCATTATAAGAGAATCCAGTAATAACAATAAAACCATTAGAAAAACTTTCCTTATTTCCTCTGAACCAATATATTAATTTCGTAGTAAATCGATCTGTTCCTGTTGCAGTCAAAGTTTATCCAAGCCTCATCAATTGTAACTATATATTTCCATTTTCCACCTATTAAATAATTTTTATACAGCAACCTCCACATAGTCTTACGCTGAGAAACATGTTTCTGCGTTAAGTGATGAACATCATGTTTTTTTTTGTTGTTGTTTTTAATAAATTTAAATCACATTTTATAATTTTGTTCACAGTTTCCACAGAGGTATTTAAAGATTTTGCAATAGCTCTTTGGGGGGCTGGATTTTCCTTTAATGCGACTTTAGATTTAATAAGAGCTATACGTACCTTTGTTGCGTATGCAGTTTTTTGCCCTCTTCCCCAGTCAGATGTAAATCTTGACATTTCTTTCCATTTATATTAATTATATCCCTTATTTTACGTGTAGAAATATTAAAACCATGCTTTTCACATCTTTTTTTTAATAATTGAATAAGAGTATTTCTCTTCGGATAGCGCAAAAGTATGGTAGTAAAAACCCTTCGATCCATTGTTTATTTTTCAGTGACATTTTAAAGAAAAGAATACTGTTAATGTTACAGACAATAAAAAAGAATTCAATTGGAATAAATAAACTTTATTTCAATTGGATGCCAGTCACGTTTATATTTTAAAATTAATATTTAAATTCACAGAGAAAATCAAAATCGTTAAAAAAATGTGTGAACACCCGCTGTATTTCATAGAATGTGCCCGTTCTTTAATATTTATTGATTTTTGGATCATGTTGTAAATTTTTGTGTTATAATGCCTTTTATGCTCATTCTTTTGTACATCAAATTTATGTAGGATTTAAAACTATTTTAATACAATAGTATTATAACTTAGTGTAATATTATTACAATATTTTAGTACAATAATATTTTAATTCACATAAGCATTTGTTTTCATTTGTTGAATTTAGGTTTTTATATACTTTTGCTGAGCATTTTTATAAGGTAATCGCGTGTTTGCTTATTTATTAAATTTAAAATTTCATGCAGATATTCGTTAAACGCAAAATGGTAAATAAATGCGGCAGAGTCTTATGCAAAGTTGATACGTTTCAAAGATAAGCCGTGAGGTTTAATAAAACCCTCTATTGGTGATGTAAATAGATATAAAGACGTTGTCATGAAGTAATTGAAAACTTTATGTTTGAAATGCAAATATTATCTAAAATCACAATTTCCCTCGATTTGGATGATTAATGACAGTATGCTATGAAAAATGGTAATTACAGTTATGCACCTTTTACTACTTCCAAAACACCTGTCATTATGCTAATGCCAAGAACTATTAACTCATGAGTTCAAAGTTCTCTTTACTGTAATTTCTGTAGGAATTAGGAATATTACATCAGTTATGAAGCGTTTTATGTACTCATGTCCATAAATTAAGGATAATTCGGAGTCACGCGGAAATCGAACTCTAAAATAAATATATCACCTGTAAAATCACTACACACATCTTCAAGAATCATATGCAAATTTCAGGAAGTAACCAGATGACACCGATGATACGTCACAATGACGAGAGTGTAAGAGAGTGATATGTAAAGAATACAGGCAAAGAAGTAAAATTGTTCGCAGGCGCTTTATAAGCATTTCAGTGCAATAACCGAATAGTTATGACATAAAGGACGCATTTGGATGATTTTTTACGTGGTAGAATTATCGGCCGGCTGGAATGTGGGCATACCCAACTGAAGTATCAGACGAACTTGGAATTGCCCAGAGTGTCATCTCCAAGCTTTGGCAACGATTCCAAGATGATGGTAATGTGAGTAGACGTTACACCACAGGTCGCCCCAGAGTTACAACGCCGAATGAGGCCCGGTATTTGGCAGTTACTGCCAAAAGAAACAGGCGGAGCACAGCCTCAGACCTGTCTCGTCAGCTCTCTGCAGCCACTGGTACGACAATTTCAAGGCAGACCGTGTACAGACGCTTAGAGCAGATTGGTCTATATGCTCATAGACTTGTCACATGCGTTCCACTTACTGCAACTCACTGTCGCCTGCGGTTAGCCTGGAGTAGAGAGCATGCATTGTGGACACCGCAACAGTGGGCTTGTGTGATGTTTTCTGACGAGTCCAGGTTTAGCTTGCAGTCTGATTCTCGTCGGACTTTCATATGGAGAGCTCCAGATATCCCTTACCATCAAGAAACCATCATTGAACGACACCGTTACGGTGGTGCAGGAGTGCTCGTTTGGGGTGAAATTATTCTGGGTTCCAGAACTGACCTGCATGTTCAAACTGGAACCATAACAAGCCAAATCTATCGGGACATCATTCTGGAACAACATGTACGTTTGTTTCGGGGCGCCATGGGCGCACAATTTGTGTTTATGGATGACAACACCCGACCTCACCGTGCAAACATCGTAAGCGAATGGCTTCAATCGGAGGATATCACCCGTATGGACTGGCCAGCATTCTCACCGGACTTGATTCCAGTAGAGCACGTGTGGGACATGCTTGGCCGACGAGTTGCAGCCCGTCATTCTCCTCCTACATGTCTACCGGAACTTCAGAGAGCATTGCTTTTTGAGTGGTGTAATATCCCCCAAGATCAGATCGATAATTTGATACTCAGCATGCCTAGGCGTTGTACGGACTGTATTGCATCGTCTGGGAGACATACAATGTATTAACAATCATACCAACCATGTAATATTGGTTTTTTGTAAATAGTTTTTTTTTGTAATTTGCTCCAAGGAGAAAAAATCGCTATTTTTTTAATAATATCAAACATATAGCATCTTTTTTTTGCTCTTTATCTTTTGTTTAATAAATGAGCTTTACAATAAGTCAAATTTGTTTTGCTTCTAACTCTTCCTTTGCCTGATTTTGCATTATCCTTAATTTATGGACATGAGTGTAGTTCAAGCTTTAATGCTTAAGAGAAAAGATTGGAAGACACATGCAAAGTTTTTACTAAAAGCTACTCCATTTCTGACAAAAATTTTTACCACAAACAGGCGCATGGAGTCTCATAATCTGAGCATGTCTCACAAAATTTTCAATAAACAGAATATTAAAAAAAACTCTGATATTAAAATATTCATCCGAATATGCAAAGTTAAGTAGTACGCTATGTAAGCTCAACATGACCGCCTTTTTTATACTCAACTTCTGCAAGACAATTTCTTCGAGGCTTCTGTATTACACGAATCCTCTGCAAGTCCCTATTGTGTTGTTGATGTAACTTACCCCACTTGTCTAACAGTAGTATCAGAACAAGCCAACGAAATTCGCCGTGGCAAAGAGTGCAAATTTGCGTCTGTCGTTGGTAAGAGGCTTGACCACCACACAGGTAACAGTACGACTTCCGCCGCCAGTTTTGATCGAGAACACCTTTGGAGAGAGGGAGGAAGCGTCCGAGAGTCTCCTACCCCTCTTCCCCTACCGCCAACCTCTTTAGAGGGCTTTCTGCTTTCCGCATATTTAAAGTGACTGTATGTCGCATGGGCACTATACATTTTGAAACATCCATGCCTTCTTCGGGATTCGATCCCAGGCTCTTCGGTATCGCAGTAGGCTCCCCTAACAGCTATACCATTTGGGAGTCAGTAAATCCCTTAAGAAAATTACAGAAACCACTTGCAATTCTGCTGCCTTTGCTGATATCTCCACTAGAAGAAATAGAGGTATTAATTTCGTGATTTTGTGGTATATGTACTGAAACTGTTGTGAGTACCTCCGGGTCATCATATGGAACTTAAATGGAAATCCAGAGCTGGATGTTACTTTACATCGAGGACATCTGTGAATGAATATTCATACTTCAGATGATCAGTTATCGCAAACATGAAGCTTAGGATTCATAACATATCAACAAAATTCACATGTTAAACAAATCTTGCATACTTGATAACTACGCATAATCCAATGAATATTTTAATGCCAAATTTTCCGTAATATTCTTAAATGAGAATTTGATAAGCCATTATCAGCGGATGACAGCGCATTCTCCACCCTCGACTGCGTTACAATTGCACATCAGATTACATCTTCTTCATACGAAAAACTGGAGCAAGATTTCAAGAAAATGGTGAAATGTCTTGAAGAAAACGTAAATACATACATAAGCGTCATGGAAAATTCACAGGATTCAATTATCATATAAACATATAAAATTTCGACTTTTTATGTTATTTGCTCATTAAATCGTTCTTCTAATCTAACGATTAAACGCAGATGAGATCAAAATTTAAATGAATTAAAGTTTAAAATTAGCAAAGCAAAAAACTTGAATTTGGCGTAATGTTTAGTCAAGATTCTGTAAGTTTCGAGGGCTAACAGGTACAGGTTTGGCAGATTTCGCTGCTCCTGATGATGAAGTTCTCTACCTGCTAGCCCTCGAAATCGATAGAGTCTTGACTAAATTCATACGTCATTGACCAAGCATAGGGTTGTTGCTTTGCTAATTTATGTATTACTTTGGCGTGTTTCTCTACTGTCTTGAATTAAAGTCGTTATATAGTTTTATGAATATCCAATATTTATAAAACTTTTCTGAAAGCGCCTTGATTATAATAACGACGACTATAATTCATTTAGAAAAGCTAAAGATTTAACATTTTAGCCATTTACATTCAAAAGGAAGTATTTATTAACTAGAACTGCATTCCTAGGTTCTCTTGCGTTTATAAGAAATGTAATATTAAATCTAAATAGCTGTTCTCAACTAAAAAAATTGAACTTTTATATTGCTCTTAGTTAAAAAATGAGAAAGGTAAACGAGCTGCAGTTATTTAATATATTTTTTAACTAAGTAGCAGATAGGGGGAAATGTATTATCAAACAATTTGAAACGTTTACGTTTATGTTCATGAGACCAACCCTTAATGATGGCTTTTTTCTTTCATCAAGTTAACTTCATTTAACGTTGTAATGCTTGTTTCGTAATTAAAGCAAACTCCATTGGAACACAGCAAACTTTATTTAATAGATCAATTTCATAACTGCAACATATAAGTCGAAGAAAAGGTAACATCAAAAATTAACAGCCAAAACGTATTCTATCTCTTTTTAAATTAAAAATCATTATCTTACTTCGTGCGAGAACCGCACGCAGCTCTCGAGTTGGCGTTTCAAACATTGCCATTTCTTAACATATAAATTTCAAATTCAACTATTTCAAAAGTACAAGATTATTATTGCAACAATATCTAAAGCTGTTACAATCTCTCCCCCAACGGAGAAACTTTTCCGAAGAGAAAAGTTCTTGAACACGACTTTCTCATTAATATTAAGAGAAGGCAAATAAGATTAGAGTTAAAAACCTCACTTTCTGGACAATGCAAATGCATTTCAGAACACTTATTATTAGAATTATTTTCTAAAGATTTGATCCCAGTTTCAACAGACACAGCACTAGAAAATGATACAGATGAATCAGCATTTTCTTGAGATTTTGTTGAAATACATTTATCTGATTCACCAGAAGATTTTTTTAATGTCAGAATCGTTTCTAACAATATCATGATCCGAATTAACCACACACATTTTTGTTTCATCTTTTGGAACTGAAATGTTCTTGTTCTCAAGTCAAATGATGTCAGCTGCTTATCAGTTATTTTCCGGTCAGACTGCTCTCCGCCAATGTCAGAAGATTTTAAAGGCTCTTCTGCCTCTTCATCAGTTAGTTTAATTTTTCTAGATGTCTTTTCACTACTGTCAGCAGGTTTTACCTCTTGCTCTTTCTCTCTATCAGTCACTACACGCTTTTTTTCTTGTTGCTTATTATTACCACCAACAGAATTTCCAGTATTTTCAGATGATTCTGCCTTTACAGTACAACATTCAGAAATTTCTGATGCAGATGCCTCAACTTGAGCAGCATTTTTATCAAAAGATCCCATCACTTCCTTTTCTTTACCATCAGACATTACGTCAGCATTACTGCAAGATTTATTGTTTTGCACAACAGAATGAGTACTATCATCAGCATCTAACACTGTGGAATGGATTTTCTTCGTTTTAATTGATTCTTCAGATGACTTCATCACACATTCTGTTGAATCAACAGCTTTTACTGGTACTTTAGAAACATTTTCAATACACTGAGAATTGCTTTTAATGTCTCTTTTCACAGAATTCTGTTCTTTTTGCTTAAGGATATCTATTTTGTTTTTAGTATCTGTTTCACAATTCTGATTCGTTATCTCAGATTTTGTATAGATGCCTTCCCAGTTTAGTTCAGGAGCACTGACTTCATGCTTATCATTTTGAGTACATACAGGACTACAGTTTATGTTAGATTTTAATAATGTATCTGTTACTTCACATTCAGCAGCACTTTTGATGTCAGTGGACACTTGTGCACCACTAAAATTATACTTACTCAAATTATCAAAACATGTACCACTAAATGAAAGCTTTTCGTTGGCATTTATATTTTTACAAGAATTAGAATCCAGTTTTGATTTTTTATCATGAGTTACAGATTGAATAACACTGTTCTGAAGACCAGCCATGGGGTTATTATCACACATGTTCTGTAAGGCTTGCAAATGGGAGAAGCCTGAAACTTGTGATGGTCTGTCATCATGCTTGTAAGCTATATCTCCATATTGGTTTAATAATTTACTGTTTTTAACTTCAAATTTCACTGACTTCCGAGCATGTTCATAACTTCCTTTAACAGAATCATCTTTCACCATAGATAAATGTTTCTTTTTAAATGGCCGTGGTACTTGAGGATTAATGTTCATACTAGGGTTTTCTACATTAGAACATTTGTCATAGAGAGGATTTTCTACAACACTTTCTGGATGAATACTTCTCAGAGAATCACTTCTTTTGGAATCAGGAAGTAATGAATTTTTACTATCAACAGAAAGAGGCCCAGTACTAGAATGATTATTAGTCACTGATGCACTTTGTTTGATTCCATCAGAAGTCCGACAAGATATGCTCAAGTCCATTGGTACTTCATCATTGCAACTATTTTGGTGAATATTTGAATGAAATCCATCGCTGCATTTTAAAAGATTAGACTTTTCTGAAACATTGCACAAAACATCAACTTCATGATTCACAGCAACAGAACGGTTTGGATCTACGTGCTCTTTATTACTTGGTAATGAATCACTGGAAATTAAACTACATTCAGATTGAGCAGCAGCTAGTTTCTTTTTTTCATTGCTCCATTTCTCATACAATTTTATTTTCCCAACTTTGAATTTGCTTTCTTTTTCTCTTTTCGTTTGAGCTCTAGTAGTCACAACATTAACCTGATGAGAGTGATTTTGAGGTTCTTTTTCTTCATTCAGTAGTGCAGCAGTTCGGTTGCCTAATAAATACCTTCCTTTGTCGAGTTCGTTTCCAATAATGGCAGCCTTGGTTATTACATGTCCGAGATCGCAGTTTAGTTCGACTTCAGCCAAGGGTAAACAGGTTGGATTTAAATCTAATGGTTGTTGCACCCACACTTTTTCACCTGTCAGCATTTCTGGCGTGATGTATTTACGACAAACTATATCAATACTAGCACCTGAATCTCTTAATATAGGAATTTTGTAGCCATTTACGTATCCAATACTAGTATAAGGTAACAGAAATTCATCGTCCGGTCTTGAACTAATTCTGTTTAGATTAGCAGAAGATTCAGTACTATTCTTAAGTTTTGGACACTGAGGTCTTAGATGCTGATAGGACCCACAGTGGTAACATTGCAGTGACTTTCGTTTTTCATATTTATCATCTGGACGTGGACTACTAGGTTGATAGATCTTGCTTCCCGAATTAAACTTTGAAGGCCATTTATTTTCAGCATTATTTTTATCATCGGAATTTGTTTTACTTTGAGTTTTTGGATTGTATTTCCCTTTCCGCCGATCGGCTGCAAGATTTTTTTGGAAGTTTCCACGGACGTTTTCGTAGGCATCAAGTTTTTCGGCTAATTTCTTGGACGAAATCATTTCTACCCATTCGTCAAGAAAATGATCTCGAATTTCAGGAGGGACTCGACGCTTAAGCTGATCAATCACCATCAAGTCCAACAACTGTTCAAAACTCTCAACTCCCAAACCAGTTACCCATTCCTTGCAATAATTTTCTAATTCATAGCTGAAATCCACCCATGTTGATTCGGTACTTTTTTGATGCTTCATGAATTTCTGCCTAAACCTTTCAGGACTTAATTTAAAACGCTTTAGCAATAAAGTCTTCACATGTTCATAATCTTTAGCTTTATCAGAGGGTTCTCTAGCTATTATTTGTGTTACTTCGTAAGGAAGTAGTCCTAGCAAATGAGATACAAATTCTTCTTTATCAATTTGAGCCCATTCTGCTTGCCTTTCAAACAGTGATAAATATAGACTGATATCTCCTTCTTTGTCGTCAAATTTCTGCATCAGATGTCGCAATTCCGTTTTCGCCCGGACCTGTCCGGTGGTTTGAGACTTTATCTCAGCTTCAAGTTTTAATCTCTCTAAATCATATTGTTCTTTCCTTCTTCGTTCCTCTACTTCTTCCTGTCTCCTACGTTCCTCTACTTCTTCCTGTCTCCTACGTTCCTGTACTTCTTCCTGTCTCCTACGTTCCTCTACTTCTTCCTGTCTTCTACGTTCCTCTACTTCCTGTCTCCTACGTTCCTCTTCCTGTCTCCTACGTTCCTCTTCCTGTCTCCTACGTTCCTCTTCCTGTCTCCTACGTTCCTCTCTTTCTTCCCTCTCTTTTCGGTCCTCTATTATCGTGTTTAAGACTTCTTTGACGAATACTTCGTCATAATCTCTGCTCTCAATAATTTTCTGTTTCAGATCAACTATTTTCAAATCAGCAGTCACCTGAACACCTAGTTCAGTTGCGAGATTCTGCAAATCCTCCTTACGAGCTCTTCCTAAGAAAGACATTTTTTTCTACTTCTTAAGTTTACGAACACCCTGTTCTTTACGCTTCCTCAAAATAGCTCAACTTAATTGCAATAAATAAATAAAGTGCTCTGGCAACAAGGAATTAAATGCACTTGTTTAAATGCTCAGAATAAGCAATACCACATTTATTCCGAACAACCTATGACTGTTACCATCAGTTGATATGCAGTGATGCACCATAAAATAACATACAATAATTTACGACTCAAATATATATGTAAAAATGCAAGATAAACTTGAGTATTAAAGTTCAATGATGAACACTTCAAACTATCGAAGTCCAATGATGGACACTTCAAACTAAGTCCAATGATGGACACTTCAGACTAAGTCCGATGATGGACACTTCAAACTAAGTCCAATGATGGACACTTCAAACTAAGTCCAATGATGGACACTTCAAACTAAGTCCAATGATGGACACTTCAAACTAAGTCCGATGATGGACACTTCAAACTAAGTAAGGAATAGTAAACTGAGTTTAGAACACAGAAAACTTTTGCACAGTTATACTAAAATTTGCAACGATGCAAAACACATTTTCGTATGCTTTTCTGCAGTGTTTAAAATCAAAATTCGTTCAAATAACTTTATAATATCGTTTGAAATTGGGAATAAAGAAATGCTATACCTTGCTTTCCAGGAGATGTGCTTTCATTTCAAAAGCACGCACGATTATTCTATCTCGCCGGTGCCTCCAAAAATAATTAAGACTGTAATGCTTGTTTCGTAATTAAAGCAAACTCCATTGGAACACAGCAAACTTTATTTAATAGATCAATTTCATAACTGCAACATATAAGTCGAAGAAAAGGTAACATCAAAAATTAACAGCCAAAACGTATTCTATCTCTTTTTAAATTAAAAATCATTATCTTACTTCGTGCGAGAACCGCACGCAGCTCTCGAGTTGGCGTTTCAAACATTGCCATTTCTTAACATATAAATTTCAAATTCAACTATTTCAAAAGTTCAAGATTATTATTGCAACAATATCTAAAGCTGTTACAACGTGTCTTAAGAATGTTGTTTTTGTTGGGAGTTGTTTAATCATTGGAACGATTTTAATCAAGGATAGGGTTCTCAACTGAAAAGGGGTTCTCAACCAAGATGCAATTCTTCCCTGGCAGGGGAATTTCATTGTTTCAGGAGAAGGGAAAACGCGATCAACTTTTTATTTACCTATTAGGTATTTAGTTTTAGTTTATGAATATAAAAAATAATTTTATTAAAGTTCGAATACTTATCCACATTTTCTATGTTTTTTTCCTGTTTAATTTATAAAACAACATAAAACTAATCTATATTTAAATAAATGTATATGCAGTTTTCAAGATTTGTAAAGGAGAAGGGGCAATGATCTTCTAAGTACGGCGAATAGGGTGCATGGGGCAAAAATGTTTGAGAATCACCGGCTTAAAAGGTTTGCTTGTTGTTTGTCTCAAGAGCTTACGTCCGTATAGCAGAACAATCTAGCTCACTTCCAATGCAGTTTTGACCTAGAATGCCCTGCCGCACAAGATTTAAGAGATTCGCACCGGTTATCGCTTATCAATATTTTATTCAACGGGACTTTCCGCTTGTTAGCTTTGAAGGATATTACGCCAAGTATTATGCAGTCGAAATAACCTTATGTGTAGTTTATGATGTGGTAGCCACCATATCATTCGGTGCAATAGATTTCAAATAATGTGTCTCTTGAAACATGAAAATATTTCATAATTAAAAATTATAAAATATGAAAATATATCTGCTGAAGGTTTTAAATTATATATTAACATTTAAATAAAAAAGCCTTTTTAAGTACAATTTTTTA
Organism: Stegodyphus mimosarum; assembly: GCA_000611955.2. NCBI lineage: Eukaryota > Metazoa > Arthropoda > Arachnida > Araneae > Eresidae > Stegodyphus > Stegodyphus mimosarum. The sequence continues at coordinate 43,351 of KK112100.1, forward strand.
TTTCTCTTCATATTTAATATCCGAGATTGCTATTCCGTTTCCATGTTTTAGTTAATTGTCACCATAAAGCAAGCTGCAAATCTCCTTAACGGGAAAAAATTTATTCAGCTTCAATAGCTTGTGCTGAAAACGGTGAAAATTTAAAACTTTTCTTAAAGTATCCAATATGAAACATTTAAACGGAACATTTCTGATTATTTAAAAAACATTATTATTACTCTTTATGAATTTATGCCGAGTTGCACGTTTTGCTGTTTTCCTTTGCGAGTCTAACAACAGAAGTGCTAAAAATTATTTCACCCAGAATCATTGCTCAAAATGAGCATAAAAAAAAATTAATGTCACCTTGCCCACCGGTATATCATGTAACACGCCTGGGACATTCAGACTAGGAATACAGGAAAGATTTTGACAAGATGACTGTACTCTTCCGCCAGACTTTCTCCATACTTTTTTCCATTCCATACTTTACTCCATTCCATACTCCATACTTTTTCTTTCTCCATACTCAGCAAGAATCGTAAAATGTTGCGAGATATTTTATAAGCGAAGGATTAGATGATAGGTGCGTGAATGATACATGAATGTATGAAGGGACTGAGAAGAAGAATATCGGCTTCATTGGTATGAGAAATTCTCTTCGCCCGGAATGAATAGTTATGGAAGACAATATTACCCCCAGGAAGAACGTGATACGCGAAATCCGAAAAGTTGCAGTCAAGAAGATAGCATTACTATCAGGCACTAACTGTGATCAAACGTCACATTCACGACGAGCTGAAGATCAGCAAAGCTAGTTGGAAACGCAAGAGATGGACACAGGAAATGAAAACAAAACAAAACAAAAACAAAAACAAAAAAAAAAAAAAAAACGTGCCGATGCTTATTAAGAGCTTCTAAATTTGTATGCGCCTAATGAGAAAGCCTTTCTATAGATATCAAAAATGGAATTGAGAGCTGTATATTAATGTAGAAAGTCATCAAGGATGACATAAGTGCTGAGATAAGTGTATTGAATTAAATAGGGAATAATAGACTGAACTGCAATTTTATAATAATTTCTATGATGCCTACATAGGTATAAATTTAACAAATACAATATTATTATCTCATTCCTATAAAACAAATTAAAATTTTTAATTATGTAAATTCAATTGCAAACAAAATAAAATGATAAATTATTGCTGCGACTAATTTGCAATATCATTCAAATTCAGGAAGCATAAGTAAATAAAGTAAAAAAATTAATAAGTTTTGTAAAAATTAAATTTAATTTGCATGAAGTGAATAATTGTTGAGCAGGCAGGAGACAGATCTTTTTAAGGGGAAGTTGTCCCCAAACCTAACTCTTCAATCACTCAATTCGTATTTCGTCGTCCATATAGAATTACACAAAAGCAAAAGTAGTGAAATGTTTAAATTAGAAATCTAAAAGTTAAGGAATTTTCGAGAAATTTAGAAAGCAAATCCAGTATAGGAAACAAAATTATTAATTAAAAGCACACAGCCAAAGTAATTTAGAATTCCAAACCTATACAGGTACTTCCCCGACATATATATGTCTGAGTGGAACAAAGATCAAGGATGACAATAAGGCTCACTTTGTGGGACATGAATGACTGCTCACCAATAAGAAAAAGTCTGGTGTGGACACCACAGGACTTCCTTGTATGGCTTATTAAATTGTACACATTTTTTTGCTGCATTTCATTTAAACTTATTTCCTCCAATTTCATTAGAGATATATTTCTCATTCAATTAATTCGGCTCTCACTTCGCGGCAAAGCGAAAATACGTAAAAACTCAAAACATGTCCATTAAAAATTTTAAAATACAGAAAAACATAAAATACGAGATGCAGCTAAAACAGTTCAAAAAACAATTTTTACAATTAAATTAGAGTTCCTACGCAAAAACAAGTAATTGGACCGGAGGGCAAGAAGGCAGATATTTTGGTACACAAACTCGTTCAATTTTGGTCCCACTAGGTAAAAAGACATTGTAGGTGAAGAAAATGACTTAAATTAGCATTCCACTGAGTTTCAAATGTAAGCAAATGGGATTTCATTAGACTTAACTCACCATTTAAAGTTTAAAAATTTTGATAATTCTACAACAAATGCACGCAAGTTAAATAAAGGCATAAAAATCTTAACCAGAACATAAAAACTACATAATTCAATCACTTTTAAAGCAAAAAATGCACAATTAACCACCATATAAGAATAAAAAACTAAGCTCACCGTACCAGGCTGTTACTCACTCTCTCTCTCTACATATATTTATATACGATTGGTGCAGCCGATTGCAACGAAAAAGGGAGGTGCACAACTACATGTTATAGCAGTCTCATATATTAAATTTCAGCGTTCTACGGCTATTCGTTCTTGAATTACGCGAGATACATATATACGTATGCAGGTACGTACAGATGTCAAGGAAAAAAATCTCTTCTGAATCTATTTTAAATCCATTTTATATTCCTTTTTGGCAAAAAAATTCTATTATTGTGTCTGTACGTAGAGATGTCAGGTAAAAACATCATTCAAATGGCTTCGAGAGCGGTTGAAATATTACATGAAATTTTTCGCGATTACAATACTTGCTTTACTTCTTTCCAAGACGAAAATATACATGCTAGTGGTATGTACGCAGTTATCAGTCGCTGGGTGTACATTGAAGTGCATTGAATTAAATAGGGAATAGACTGAACTGTTATTTTATATTTGATGTAGATATTCTGCAAATGAAATATTCCGATTTTATGTTGAACCGAATAACAGACTGGCATATATTGATTCGTTTAACAAAAATTAAAAGAGGAAAAGAACGTTAAATTTTACTATTCAGTGCAACTAAAAATATTTTCTGTTAGTTTTCTTAAATTATTGTGTTCACTTCACAGAAGAGTTTTGCCAATATCATTCTCTGATCGCGTGCCAACTGGTGGTATATTCGTAGTGTGACATCTAAAACTAGGCAGAAGTTTAACGAAGCATAAAAATGGCGCACAGTAGTGCAAGCATTACGTAATCAAACAATTTAGAGTCAACCGAAATATCTTACAAACGTACAGTGAATACTACTTTCCTCAATTTTCAATTATTTGAAAAATACCTCAGGCATCAAACGGACGTACGAATAGTTATACTTCCTGTATGTTCCCACGTTTTTAAACAAACGATGCTTAAATTGACAATGATTGCTTTCATGGTATAACAGCTGTGAAAGAACAAAAATAATTTTAAAACGCTTCATTTGCCTTATTTGCCTGTTATACGCATCGGCGCTCGAAAGTGAATCTGAATTTCGATCCATTTTGGTAATTAGTCGTTTCCTCATTGTTTGTGATCATTTATAGGGAGTTAAATCATTTGTTCGCATTCATTGTTTGCGTTAATTTCAAGATATACTTTCTTCTTCGAGAACAAAAAATACTGAAACATAAAAGTTGGAGCTAATAAAATTTAAAAATTAGTGCTACTAAATTAAAATTGTTTGGATAGGGTGAAACATAAGAGGATTATTTTCCTTAAAGGAGATGTCTTCGTGGAACACCTGTAGAGTCATTAGGTTATTTTGAAGCAGAAATTGTGGAAAATGAGCAATGCCCTCTCCGGGACGCCAACCCTGGACCTCTCGAATACGCGCCTGGTGTGTTAACTGTTACACCACGAAGGCATGTTCGAAAGAGGGAGAAAATACCTTATATGCGCCCCCTTTTAAAAGGCGATTGGGGCCTAGGAGACCCAATCGCCAAATCTTTGTGGTGAAGAATCATCATCCACCACCTTTAGTTTGGGGTGCCACTGTAGAATCATTGCGAATTTCTTCAGTTTCTTGACACTGAAAAATTGAACACTGAAAAATACCGCCTTCTTCGCATACCTTCGTGGTGTAGTGGTTAGCGCGTTGCGCGTATTCCAGAGGTCTGTGTTTCGAGTTCCGGCGAGGGCCTTGCTCTTTTTTCACATCTCCTGCTTCCAAATAACCTAATGACTCTACAATGGATGATGATTCTCCACCACCTTTTAGTTCGGAAGGTTTTTTGCGCATGCCTTCGTGATGTATTGGTCAGCACGCTGGCCGGGTATTCCAGAGATCCGTGGTTCGAATTCTGGCGAGGGCACTGCTCATTTTTCGCATCTCCTGCTTCCAAATAACCTAATGTCTCTACAGACTAACAAGGCCCATTTTATACTGGGGAATAAATAAAGAAAATTAAAATTAATATATTTTAAAATATTCCTCTTTTGTGGCTACACCCTTTAGCACACGACTACCGAAATTTTTGAAGCAGGTTTCATAGTCATGGAAGGTGTTCATCAAATAACCGCTGGCATACTTTTTTATTGTAGATATTTTGAGATTTTATGTATTTTTGCTTTGTCGCGAAGGGAGAACTGAATTAATTGAATGAGAAATACTGAATCGTCTGTGAAAAAACTGTTCATTTCTTTCTTTTTTTCTTTTTTTTTTGCTTGATTAATTTTTTTATACATTGTTTTAGATTTATTACTGTATTTGAATAGAACATATCGCAATGGTTAGATAATTCTTCAGATGACTTTTGTGCATCCTGATTTATAAAATGAATGAGGTATAACGCTGTTAAGTGAATCTAGCGCCAGAGTGTCGCTATGGTAGACAAATATAATGAATTTTAAAGAGTGCATTTATTCTATTGTGGTTTACGAGCTATCGACGAAGTAGATTTAATTCAATCCAATAAGTTTAAATGAAATTCAAGAAAAGATGAGTATAATTTACTATTCTGTACAAGGAAGTCATGTAGTGTACACAACAGATTTTTTAATATCATTAATGCTATTTGGTGTGAAGTTTTTTCTTGCTCGAAGTACGTCTAATTAATAATTTTAGGAAGCACATTTAAAAATTGACTAAAAAATGTTACCAAGTCCTCGAAACGATCCTAATTTGAAATCTGCAATGTTTGCTTGGACTCTGTCTTTGATGTTTTTGAATTCGTAAACTTTGAATCAAGTTGAATGAAATTCATAGTTATCAAGTCATATAAACAAATTAACTATCTGATGAAAGGAAGAGTCAAATCATGCCAAATTTATCTGTAGGAAAATTCCTCAATAACGTAGTTTGTACAACTTTAACCCAGTGACGGGAAGGCAAGGGAAAGCAGGGTTGCCACATTTGGCGAGAAATCGCTCATTTGGAGACAAAATTGGCGATATACCACGGACGGATGGAGACCCTTCTGGAACGAATTCTTACTGGTTGAGCCCAGAAAAGTTCTCGAGCACAAGCCAAAAGCTATATAAACCCTGCTGGTACGCGGAGATCGAGTCAGTTCGGAGTTAGTTGAGTCAGTGTCTAGTCTATCGAGTTGATAGTCAGTCAGTGAGCGAGTGTCTCGTAGTCTAGTGCCGAGTTGGTCGTCGAGTGCATCGACAGAGTCTCTTAGTGTATAGCGAGGCAGTGCATTGTCGAGTTTTATCTTAGAATATGTTGAGCTCCGAGAATGACCGATCCTAGTCGGGAGCTGTAATCTAGTGTATCGTCGAATGCATCGCGAGTTGTAGCGTGGAGAGTCTCGAAAATACGGAAAGTTCTGAGAACGACTGAGCAGAGTCGGGAGCTGTACCCTAGTGCTTGGCCGTGAAGCTGTCTCCACCGTTATAGCTTGATAACCTGAAGGCTGTGTCGCTGATTGTCTCAGCGTGTTTATAGTAGTTCTTCGACGATTGTAAGGCTCATTTTGGAGCTGTCTTGAGAAATACTGGCCAATAAAGTGTGTTTTGGTACTTCATCAAGTGTCGTTGTCGTTATTCGCTCCAAATCCGCGAACCCCATAACATACGTAAGAAGAAGAAAAAAAAAAACGTAACATTATAGCTGTTTTTATCCTTTCCCACCTTCTCTCTGATAGGTTTAGCTTGAGGTAAATCTTCGATTGTTAAGTTTAATTTCTGACATATAACTGTTAGTTAGTAATAATATGCAGAGTAACTTTACGAAACCAATACCTAAATCAAATTGATTTGTGTTTCTTGTTAAACTTTGCATTAATTTGAATACTGGATCTGCAAAGGGCTCCTGTTAAATTTCTGCTATATTTTTGTTCATTTTTGCAATTTACGGAGTGGTAATTTTGTTTTAACTTTTATTTAACTGTGCTGACTTCACATGGACGATAAATGTCATGACAGCGTAACGTAACGTTACCCAACGACTCCAAAATTTGAGAAAACTTTGCTAAAAATGTTTCTAATATATAATGTTGTAATCTTTCGCCAGTTGTGAGATTAAAAAAGTCTTTCTTTCCAAATACGCGCGAAATCTTGTCAGTTGTAAATCTGTAATGGGAACTCTATTCGTTTGCGCTGCGTAACCGGAATGCGATCGTTGATGACCATAAAAGGGATGATTACTTTATCATCTTCTGTAAGCTTCGCGTTGTTTACGCTTTTTTCGTACATTAATTGTTTAAATATGTCAGTAGCTTTCGGATCATTCTGTATCTTTTGTCAAATATCTTTATGATGAGGGGATGACGCATATGATACAACAGATGCACGATAATATGGATCTTTACTGAGCAAAAGAAAAAGATTCTTTTAAATTATTTATTTCACTTTAGATCTCACATCTAATAGCAAGAATGATTATCTTCTGCAAATTAAAAGAACATTAATTTGCATATTTTCTAATCTTGATTGGCATAAGCATGTTTACATTATATATAACTACATTTTATTCTCAAGAAATGAGACTGTTACTGATAGAAAAAGGATAACTGGAAAATACATTTTATTCAGCTTAGTGGTACGGAAAAGAAAATTATTAGTAATAATAGAACAACTATTAATCTAGAATAGTAAAACAACAAAAATCAGTGTTATATTTGCAAATTTTTACAGGACTAATTTCCATGGTTTTACAGAGCCATCATCCTCAGCTGTCAAAGCGAAAATAAACGAGATAAGATATAGTGATTAGATAAGATAAGAATGGCTGGCCAAGAGTTAAGCTACTGGCGCCATCTATTAATGAAACGAGAACTAAAACATAATTTCCTTAAAGACTGAAGGTAAAGAGGGATTGGAATTAGGATCGTTAACTGGAACAGAAAGACTTTTTTGAACGTGAAACGTCTCTAGAAAATCCAATTCGCCAATGGAAGATGTTTTCTGAGAAAAATTGTAGGTGTGATTTTCGTACCAACAATACTGGGCAACAGAGGACTTCTGTATTTCCTTTTTTCTGACATATTCCTCATGTTTCTTAACGCGAAATTTTAAGACTCTCTTAGTTTGACCAATTTAAATTAAACCACACTGTCAAGGAATTCTATAAATACCCCAAGAATTCATATCCGGAATGGGGTCCCTAAGTATGGAACTCCTAATTTTATTGATAGGAGAATAAACCACCCGAAATTTAAATTTCTGTAAAATACGTGCAATTTTATAGCTAAATGATGGAAAGAAAGGCATAACAACAGAATTCTTATAAGCTCCTAACACAAGAGTGTGCTTTTTGGTGTGTTGTGATGAGAATTTTTTAACTGCTTGATTAAAAGTGTTGGACGCCCCTGTCAATAGCTACTGCTTTTAAATAATTTAGTTCTTGATCAAGAGCGAATTTGGAGGAGCAAAATTTGCAAATATAACGCTGATTTTTGTTCTTTGACTATTCTAGATTAATACTTGTTCGGCCCGTTATTCTATCTTAATAACAGAACAATTATTTGAAAATACTCTGGTTTTGGAATAAAGTCCCATACATTTATTTAGAAGTTGATGAACAGATACTTAGGTGCTTATAACTTAAACACAATTATCTGAGTTAGCATTTATCAATAAAATGCATCATTACCTCTATAATTATCATTAACAGTATTCTTCCAAAATATACTAACTCTTTTTCTTTTACTGATGTAACTTCCCACATGAGCAGACTAAAAGTCAACGATTGTCTTCAAGAATAAAAGAAAGTCTATCATGCATATATTAACCACCAGAAAAGCCTCAAACCGAAAGCCAGCAAGGAACTTCCGCGGCTTGTCATTGGTAGATGAAGGTATTGTTTTCCTGAGAGGTGAAGTTACGCTTCATTTACCTTAACTACAACTTCTAGAAGGGATGAAATACAAGGGTGAAATCCTCTTCTAAACAAAAGAAATTTCTACAGACCTTCTCAATCACAATGCGCGGCGAAAGCGAAGATTACAAGAAGACAAGGCCTGAAAAACTAGTGTTTTTTTCCGGTACGCACCTTATCAACGACTTTGGTCTAAATGAGGTGTTTATAATGTGGCACGTTCAGCGGAGCGGCACGTGTGGCGTGTACCTTGTAAGCCCTTAACCCTCCGTACCGCCGCTACCGTCACCAGTCATTCTCAGTCTCCCGAGGGCTAATCATTTTTAACCGGTTTTTCGTCACACTTCAGACTGCTTCTTCTTCCCCGAGGTGGTAGGGGGAAAAAATAAATAAACAAAACTCTTCATCCCCTAATTAAATACGACGCTAGTGAGAAACTGGATTTCTATTTGAAATAATTGGAAATAAAGAAAAAGACGCTCATTGAGATAAATTTCTCGAAGCAGAGCTGCCAAACTCGTAAGACTATATCGTGCAGGTTAGTTAGCAAGACGAAATCATTTCATTTGATTCAAACTGTCAGATACATGTGATTTATTTAAATCTTGTTTCATTTCCCATTTTTCGTTCCCAGGTAATAATAAAGTAATAAATCAATGCTTAAATGACATAAATTTGCTGTTTTATCCCTCCAGTTTACAATGCAAAATGAGGAGACACGTTTGTTCTATAAATGTTTTGCAAAACGAAACAAAAGAAATGATGATTAGATGAAAGTTTTTTTCTCGTGCACATTTTATTATTATCAGTCATATTTATATTTAACACGCTTTGAAATGCATTTGAGAAATTTCTACATTTTAGCAAAAAGTTCTGTCAGGTACCTAAATTATTTAAAATGTTGTCAAGTTTCTCATGGAAATAGTAAATGAAAATATCTGATGTAGGTTCCATATGACTTTCTTACATTTAATGTATTAATTACTCCATTACGCTACGTGATAAATTACTTTTCTTCTTTTAGTACAATAAAAACCATTTTTAATTGTGTTTTGTTTTCTATTTATTATCTGAATTAACCGTTATCAATTAAAAAAGTTATAAAAACAAATATCGCAAGTTTGTCATTAAGTGCGCCAAGATGGTAAACTTCATCATTAAGTGCGTCAAGTTGGCAACATACATTTTATCAAGTAGTTTTTGCAGGAGAAATGCTTTTTCCCTCCGTCTGCTTCAAACTATAGCACACTTTTTGTTAAAAAAAAATGTAGAATATCGCTCAATTAATATTTTTTATCATTCTTGTTTTAAAAGATGACGAAAGTGTGTTTTATAATCTGTCAAAATTTCAAAACTTTATATCCGATACATTTTTAGATGTTGAAATTTGAAAGTTATAAACGTCAAATAGTCTAAAAAAATCAAGCGACTATCAAAAATTCGCCGAAAATTCAGAAATTAAATTAAAATTTCCATACAGGTTTCATAAAAAAGTTTCTCCCCCCCTCTATTCGAGGGTGCAAACAGCGAAATTCTAATTTCTAAGTTTGTTCTTCAAATGAAGATATGTGGAAAAAATCGGTTTAAATAAAAAAAATTTAAAATCGAATTTAAAAAAAAAATCGCTTCACCACATTTTATTTTCATCGACCAACTGTGTATACAAACTTTAAACTGGATAGCTTATCCGGAAGTAGGTGAAAAATCAAACAAAATTCCACTCACAATGAAACTAAAAAAACATGAGTGAACTAAGCCTATAAAAAGAAGACTGCGCTCATTTTTCCTTCGGAATTGATACCGCTATTGCATTAAGCTGAAATGCGCACGCATACAGGGCTCAAAATTCAACAAACGGGCTAGCTGCGTGATTTCTTTCCCCCTGTACAAAGAAATATAGCTAAATTCTCTTTGAAATTCTCTACGAAGAATTCCCTTTAATTACTCATATTGTACCTGTGTGCTTGCTTAATACAACTAACCCATCATTCCGTAATTAATTAGATTACGTAATATAATTATTTAATGAATTATGTAACATAATTTTGCATTTCAGATAAGTGTAGCAATAGACAGTACTGATATTAGGAGAATCCGAATAATTGTGTTGTCTTTTTTCTGTAGTCCAAATACATACTTACTGTAAAGAACGTAAGGAAATTTTATTTTTTTTAAATCAAAAGGGCAATTTGCCCAGAAGGGCTGTTAATTTAGCCTTGGCATTTGTGTTGATTCAATATAAACGAAAAATCACTTTTCAAATTGCTGTCAGCAAATATTATAGCCTGTATTTTATTTAAAGAAATTAAATAATGAAGAATCTGCATAAATGTATGTATGTTTCTCTCATTGTGATAAAATAACAAGACCTAGAGACATCCAATTTTGAATAACGTAATCCTCCTCCAAATATGAGCATTTGGAAACAAAAATTTGGAATTTGGAATTTATTTCATTATCGATTTCATATTTTGCAACACTTTAACGAATTTTTGATTACGAAACTGAACGATTTCAAAGCCACTGTACAACAACAACAACAACAACAACAAAACATTTTTATCTCCAGCGCGCTGAGCCTGCCTATCGGAAATTCTAAAAATATGCTTATTTTAAAATTATTTTGCGATATTGCTGTTGAATTGAATTTTATGGTTTAAGTGCGAAGAACATGATATTCAATAAATAAAAGTAAGACAGAACGTATTAAAAAAACGCCCCTTATGGCGGAATGTTTTTATGTTGCAATGTTTGTAATGTTTTTATTTTTTTTTACTTTTTTTAATCGCAGTTTATTTTAACAAAACTTACCTGATTAAAAAAATAATTTTTGTAAAATGAAAACACATTTCTTCAACAAATTAACCGATAAATTATTTTTTATTTGTTTAAATGCATAACCTACTTCTATTTCACTTAAACCAAAACCCTGAATTTAAATTTTATTCATGTGGGCCTCGAACCCAAACGAGCCAAATCTTGATTTCATTTGTAATTGTTCTGACATCAAACAAGGAAATTAACTTCTTTTTGCTTAAGACAAAATGGAGAATTTATTTCTTTAAAACTCAAATTGAACAAAGATATTTCTATTTCTTTTTTTTTTTTAACGCAAAGTTCTAAAATTATCCGCGAAATAAACAAAGAACAATAGCCCTTTGAAACTGTTACATAATTATTTTTCTTATTAATGTTCATAGATTTCGCATTTACTTCCTATTATACGCAGTTCTACTTGTCGTAAGTATTAATTTAATCTATTTAATCATTTATCTAAATTAGTGTACTAACTTTTGAAAATATGTACTGTGCTAAATAACCCTTTTCATTTAGTTTTAATCACCTCCAATCAGAAAAATTTTTTAAATCAAAATAATTTAACAAATTAAATTTCATTTGCTAGAAAGAAAAAACTGCCCAAATGGCTGAAAATCCAGACAATTGAAGCACTTAATGTGTATTCTTTTTTTTTAACAACAGGTTTTTAAAATTATCAAATGTTGACGTACATAAAACGCTTGATGAATAAAACAGCGAGAAAGGAATTTGCGATTTGCGGTAAATTTTTCCCATTTAACGATCGCAACTTGACATTATTAGCTGTTAACACTGTATTAAGTTACGATCTCTAACAGGTGATACTTTTGGAATAAATCAAACCGAAAAGTGATAATTGCGTAATAAATCAAACTTACCTTGCAAACTAACACTTGCACAATAAATCAAATTTCTTAGACTGTCAAAAGAAATTTATAGATGTCAGAAAAACTATTTTCTAACAGATGGTGTTTTAAAATGGTCACATCTACAGCATTTAAATTTGCAAGTTATTAAGTTATGTCTTTGTACGATGAATTATAGCTTCAAAGTTCTCTGAAAAACTTACGTAATGTTTTTATTTTGTACGTGTGAATGAAAAAAAATTCTTTTAAAAGAGTAAGGGCTTAAACTGTTGTTTAGAGGGTTTTTTTATTAATTTCTATATTTCTGATGTGGGCACCTCATAACTTCCTTGTACGGTCTATTAAATTTTACACATTTTGGCTACATTTCATCCAAGCTTATTTCCTCGAAATTCATTAGAGATACATTTCTCATTTATTTCAGTTCTCACTTCACGGAAAAACATAAAAACTCAAAACATCCTCATTAAAAATTGAAAAATATAGAAAAACACAAAACACCAAATACAGTTAAAACAGTTAAGAAACAATTTTTGCAATTAAAATTAGAGTTTCTATGCATAAACAAGCAATTCGGCATAAACAAGCAACATAATTCAATCGTTTTAAATCAAAAACTGCACGATTTGTAAGGTATTTCTCCCGCCTTCTTAGCATGCCTTCGTGGTCAGCAATTTCCGCACGTATTCGAGAGGTCCGTGGTTCGACTCCCGGCGAGAGCATTGCACATTTTTCATCTCTCTTGCTTCCAAAAAATGCCTAATGTCTTTACAAATTTGCCCACACGTAAGAATAAAAAACTGAGAATAAAAAACACCGAGTCGAGTAACACCGAGTGGGTATTAGTATTAACCGTGGAGGTAAGAATAAAAAGAGAGGCCAACCCCGCACTACGAGTGAAGCATTGCTCCCAGGCTTTGGTCTCCAGATGGGGTGTTTTTTGTTTACATCCAGAGCTTCTTTGACAGTGCTTTGATAGTATTTTCACACACGACAATTCCATACAAACCGAAAAGTGAACACTTTCGCATGAAAGAAACATTCATTGTTGGATGGATAATAGAAATATGTATAGTTTTGTGCCATGTACGCAAAAGTCACATCTTGGTCATTTTTCGATAACCTGCAACAGCGAATTTGTGGTGCTTTTAAAATTTTATATGTCTTTCGATACCCTTGATAGAATATTTGCTACTTTTATTTAACGTTCCAAACACCAAATGTTTTAAATAAAATACATGTTTTGTCATCTACATATTATCATTTTACTTTTATATAACTGAAAAATAATCACTTTGGGTTAAATAAAAGATGAAAAAAAAATAAAGTTCTGCTGTCTCTCTTTTTTTTTTTAAATTTTATTTAGCAACATGCTTAATTGATGACTAAATGTAATAAAGGTTATGAATGAAAAATCAATATATATATACTAGTGTAGTGGTCTTCCACTTTTGAAAGAGTTTCAAGATATGAAAAAGCACCATCAATGTTATTAATCGGTATATTTATTATATTATCAGAGAACTAGTAAACTTTGTATAATCGCTAAAATAGGCATTGAATGCTCTGCCAAGATATATTTACTAGAAAATTTGAATTTGATAAGGAATGTATTTTAAGTGTTTTAAAAAAAGTTTAAGTGTTTGTTAAAACGTGTTTTAAGTCAACAATTTGAAACTTGATGCCTAGGTGTAAATATAAAGTTATGCATATTAAAATATTTGTAATTAGACACATAGGTCAGTGTAAGTTTTTATTAAATAGATAAGGCATGCAAGAGCTGTCTGCCTAAAGGAAGAGATGCCATCGTGGTGGAATTTCAAAGGAAAATTGACTCTGAGTGGGTATTAAAAATAATGCATGTAATTTTCTTTTAAATTATATTTATACATATTTCTGATGTAAAAAATTCTGGTATGTGTTAAATTATTGTAAATTACTTTACTCGAAAAAGATAGTGAATGCACAAAAATTAAAGATTCATACACGCCGAAAATGAAACATATTAAGTATATATGGGTATTTATGGATATGCTCGCAGAAAGCATGTATCTGCCTTTATAGTTGAATAATTTCTATTTAATTACTATACGTGATCGAATAGTTATTCTTCAATACAAGGAAGCTTAACAAATATTTTACATGAAATTCTAATGTTTACCAATTTGTTCATTGGATCATAGATAGACTTTTAAACCGAGAAGTAAGCATTATAAGTTTGAAATATCTTAATAATTTATAAAATTTAGCAATTAAGTACCAGTAATTAAATTCTCTTCAAAAACATTAAAGTGTTTTCCAAGCGTTTGTTTTTTCCTTTAAGATCTTATCCTTGTTTCTTAGATAGGCATCATAAATTATCAATGCTTTAATGCCATTTATTTCGACTTTAATCATCATGAAGGGAAAAAACAATAACGGGCATTAAAACAGTTCTTTTACAAGCGATTAATTAAAGCGGATTAAGTTCTAAGTTCAACGATATTAAGTCAGATATACCTGCCTAATCAATTCAAAACAAACATTATCTTCCTAGCAACATAATGTTTAAAATCTCTTGCATTTTCTTTGGAAAACTTCTGATATAAAGATTTGTGTTTGCTTTTATAAAATAGGATTCAATTATATTTTCGCATTCGATGCGTTTAATTCATTCGTTATTGTGAGCATTTTTAAATTATCAACACAAATTTTAGCATTTTCGATAAATGTCAAACCTGAAATTTTTTAGAAGTAAATATTGAGAGTTTTTATACTTCTTTGTAAATGAAACATATTTTTATGTAACATTTCAAAAGTTTACTTCTTAATATGCATTCTGTAGAACATTTATAGAATACTAATTCTTAATATGCATTAGCAATTCTAATCTTCTTTAAATGCGTTTTGTATTTTTATTTATTCACAAGCTTTTACCTGCGTCTTCGCTCACATTGATGTCCTTAAATAAGTTTCAAAGACTATTGAAAAGAAAATAAATAATTTGATTTTTTTCTTATTGCCTGAACAGGATAATCAGGATAAAATTTTAGTTACTGTTACTTATTTTTAAGAAAAATACACTCCTCGTAAAATTTCGTAAATAATAATTATTAATTACATAATACAATAATAAATTAAATTAAACAAATAAAACTTAATAAACGCTTAATCAATAAATGTTACGCTTTCCGCTTTAATTACTTAACCGATCATCATGAAATTTTCAAGAAATATTTTTGATATATTAGAAAAGGTTAAAAATGTTTGCGTGGTTTAAGCCACGCACCTGCGCGCGCAGACAAGATTTTACATCGTTTAACTTTTCGTTATGAAACTTTCAACATTTAATGTTTATATAAGGATAATCATCTTAAGCTATAAAACCTATTATATATTTTAAGTTTCAACAGATAAGTTACAGTTTATAGCCTTTTAAATATATGAATAAATCTTTTCTAATATATGAAAAATATTTCTTAAAAATTTCATGATGATCGGTTAAGTAATTAAGGCGTGAAAGCGTAACAAACAAGCAAACAAACTCACATTCGCATTTATAATATTAGTTAGGATTAGGATGACTAGCGGACGCACCCGATAACCGTTAAGTTAGATTGAGATTAATGTATCTAACAATAGAGAGAACGATACCGCTGTAATCATTCTGTAATAACTATACAAAAAAATACGATTCACAATCGTACATTTTTCAGTCTGATACGAAATGGAACCCGAATAAAAAATTTCGATATTAAAATAAACAGCTTTTTTCTCATTATGTCAACAACAAAGGCAAGCAGTTTTCAATTATTTTCGTCTTTCTCATCAAATGGTCGTAAAAGCTCAAGTTCCATCCAATATTTCATCTATATTCAATTTTAGTCGATTAAATGTGGCAAAACATTCATCATAATTGATCAGAAATCAATAACGCGAACAAACAAACACACACACACAAGCAGACATTCTTCTTTATATACATAGATTTTGTAAAACTTACAAATTTTTGATTAACAAACTTTACGATTTGAAAGCGAGCAGTAGCAATACTTCTCGAAATAAAGCATTTTTATCTCCAATCGCAAAACTATTGCCACTCGGAAAATTGAGTGCGAAAATTATTGTTTTCAGATTTTTAGTCCAAAGGGATTTAGTCCCGAAGGACTATTACTTTCGTTTTGCGATTTTGCGTTGATTCACTCTGAATGCCCGATTCACTTTTCAAATTGTTGCCACTAAATGTTATCGCTCTGCATTAAATTTTAAAAAATGAAAAATCTGCATAAATTTATGCATGTTTCTCGCATTGTGATAAAACCTAGAGCCATCGAATTTTGAATGACGTAATCCTACTGCGAATATGGGCATCTGGAAGCCCTAATTTTGAATTTGAAATTTGCTTTATTATCGATTTTATGTTTTGTAACATTTCAACGAATTTCTGATTAACAAACTAAATGATTTCAAAGCGAGCAATGGCAACACTGTACGGAAAAAGAAAAACATTTTTATCTGCAGCGCACGAGACTTACGGAAATTCTAAAGATATGTTCATTTTAAAATGATTTTGCGATATTGATTTTGAACTGAATTTTATGGTTTGAGTACGTAGTACATGATATTTAATAAAAAAGGTAGCACACGAAACGTTAAAAAAAACGCGCCTTTGGACGTAATTTAAAATCTGAAATCTTTCAGATTTTTTATGTTTTTTTAATTAATATCCCGGCTGATTAAAGCCGTACGAGGACAGAAATAGTCGAAATGGCTTCCCACGAATTTTTGAAATCGGGAATAATGTATTTCATGTTTGGCAATGCTATTTTTATTTCATTGCAAAACTTAGAAATTTTTTATTAACAAACTCTAGAAATTGAAAGCGAACAGTGGCAACACTTCTCGAAATAAAGCAGATTTTTATCTCCAACGTGCGAGAGTGTTGTCACTCCGAAAAATGAGGGCGAAAATTAGCGTTTTCAAAGTTTTTAATTAATATCTCTGATTTTAGCTTTTTTCTTTTTCTTTCTTTCTTTCTTTTTTTTTTTGGAAAAAGTGGACGTCGACTTTTCCCAGGACCCAGAAAAGCATTGTAGAAAGCTTGGTGACGATAGCTATAGTAGCGGCTGAATTAATCGCGAACAAACACACACAAATTCTGCTTTATGTATATAGATATTGATCACAGATGCAATATAATTAGCAGTATTGTGTGAAAGTATTACATTTCTGCTTGTTTGTATGAAGAAAATGTTTATTCCGTGAACAAAGTGCTTTGAATGCACTGATATTCTTTTAATTTAAACTCAAAATTTTTAACTGTTTTCATATCCTATATTTGATTGAATTTTATCCGCTTATATAGTATTCTTAAAAAGGTTCACTTTATGTCATTTCATTTTATTGAGAAAAGGAATAATATAATATACAATCTGAATGAAACTATAAAAATTAAAAAGGGCACTTATTATGCCCATGACTTTCTTGCATGGCATATGAAATTATGCACATTTTTTGCTGCATTTCATTTAAACTTTCCTCGAATTTCAGAAGAGATATATTTCTCACTTAATTAATTCAATTCTGACTTCGCGGCAAAGCAAATATGCAGAAAAACAAAACATCTTCATTAAATATTATAAAATACAGAAAAACATAAAACTCCAAATGCAGTTTAAAAAATTTTTAGAATTAAAATTACAGCTTCTACGCAAAATCAAGCAATTCGGCCAGCAGGCAGGAAGACGGAATTTTCGGTTCACAAATTTGAAAGTTTACTTTTGGTCACACTCGGCAAAAAGTCATTGAAGTTGGTGCACAAACTGACTTAATTCACTGTTCTACTAACAGTTTCAAATGTAAACAAATGGCGGCTACATTAGGCTTAGCAACGCCACTTAATCTTTCAAATTGCTGATAATTCTACAAGTACTGCATGCGGATTAAGTAAAGGCATAAAAACCTTAACCAAACCGGAAGAACAACATAATTCAATCCCATTTAACTCAAAATATGCACAATTTAATATATAAGAATAAAAATATCATCTCATCGAGCCGGGTTAACAGAGTGGGTATACTTTGGTGCGGTCGATTGGAATCAAAAAGGGAGATGTACAACTACATGTAATGGCAGTCCCATATACAAAATTTCAACATTCTGAGGCTATTCCTTTTTGAGTTATGGGAAATACATATATACGTACGTACAGATGTTGTACGTACAGCTGTCACGAAAAAATATCTCTCCGAATCCATTTTAAATTCGTTTTACAATCCGTTGGGGTAGAAAGAGTCCTTTATTCTATCTGTACATGCAGATGTCACACAAAAACACCGTTAAATTGGATTCGAGAGCGGTAAAAATGGATATTTTCGTTGAAATGTGATATTAGAAATATCTGAAATTTTTCATGATTACAATAAAAATTTTTAAAATCGTAATAAAAAATTTTTTATGCCGAATGAAAAAGAAAAAAGTGCATTCCGAAAACTTTAAAATGCAATTCAACATCTTAAAAAAAAAAGTGCATAAAAGAAAATTAAAAATAAAATGCATAAAAATAACTTGTCGCTAATGTAAATTATACGCTAATACACGAAACTATACTCTAATATACGTAAAATTATATACCTCTAAATCCCAAGTTTTCAAAGTTTTTCATATTTAATTTAAAATAATATATTTGCTTTCAGGAGATTTAATGATTTTTGATACACCCCGATTACGTAATAATTTCAAGATACTATCAAAATAATCTTAAAACGAAATTGCATATTTAAAAATCCTCATAAATAGTAACTCTTTGCAGTATAAAACTATTTATTGCGTTATACATAGTATGTTCCCAACATTCTACGTGTTCATAGCAATTTAATTGTCGCTCTTTATAAATTTAGCAACAATACGAAATGAAGTTATTCATAAAAAAATAATATAAGATCTAAAACGGATTTAAGTTATGAATAATTAATGACTAGTAGTGACCTTATTATAATAATAAAAATTATTGTTAAATAAAAGAACTTAAAATAGAATTATAGTAATCAGAATAGCACTTTTTCGGCAAGCTTCAAATCTGGTTAAAGTTCTGCAGTGAAGTTCAGCAACTTATATAAATAAATGTAAATAAAATTAATGAATGGGGAAAAAATCGTAATTACTTGTTAGTAAAACGTTTTCCATAAAATTAATTTTGTAGAATAATATGCATTTCAGACATCATATTTAATAAAAGTACTAATATTATATTTTATTATTCGTTCTTACGACTTCGGATTAAAAAAAATTTTCACTGTTGCCACTGAAGTAATTGTTAATAAACTCAGTGCTCAGTTTTAGAGTGATTTATGGAAGATTTGTAAAATAAAAAGATAGCTGTTTAAAAAATTGCTGCGACATTATTTAGTTATAAATGAAGGCAGCTGAAGACTTCGGTGTTTATTTATTGAAGAAAAGAATTATTCAAAACGTAAAAAATGCGCTTTTGTTAATGGATCACTTGCAAACATGACTTGCCATAGAAATTGTAAATTTTCCCGCAGCGTAAGAGGCAAAATTTCCACTCTGCCAGAATAGAAAATTCATTCAATTAAAAAATTCATAGTTTAAGATGTTATACGACGGGACAATAATCAGCAAATCTTAGTTTCCTGATAAAATAAATATCACCTTTTTTGTTCATTATATAAAAGAAAAATGTATATTAAATATATAGACATTTATCTGTTGACATATTTTGCATGATATTGGGGTCAAAGTTATACATAATTAAATTCTTAGTTCCTTTTTAAAAAGAAGATTGAAGGAGATTTAGATAATTTTAAGAAGATCTGGAAGGATTAATTCAGAAAACTGTTTAGTTTGCATCAGATATTCCCAGGTTTTCAGGCTGCTTGACTTTTTAAGTTCAGTGTTTTATATATCCCATTAAATCGAAATTTGACATCTGTATGACATATAGCTTTAGATTTAAGATAAATAAGAATCTTTCTGTCGTTACCTATTAGCGTGATCTGCACTATAAAATTGGGTTCAAATTCTGTTCAAGGCATGGGTATTTTTGTATCTATCTTTCCTCGCCTTACAGATATAATCTCCGCCTATTTTTTCTGGCGTGCAGCCTAGCCAGTAGTCTCTGTAATTTAAACGTCTAGTGGATCCACTATTCATGGGAGAATGCCGATGAATGGTGAATTGCAATGGGAAGTACTCAACTGCTGATATTCATTTTAAGCTTTATTAGGTGATTTGATACATTATTAAATCTTCAAATTAAAATGCTAGAAAAATTTCTTGATTTGTTGTTAATATGAATAAATCATAAAATAAAAAAAGAATAATGAAATAAATAGAAGAATAGTAAAATAAAAGAATAATTTTGCGAGCCGTATGATATTTTTGCGTACATATGAGTTCGTAATAGATTGAATGCGCACAGAACCGTTGAGAGCTTGATCAAATGTGTTTTACCAAAGAAACACGTTATAGTTCTTGAACTTTCCCCCCAAAAAATACTCGTGCAGGTGTTCTCAGTATCACACAGTACAATCAGTGGTTACATTTTAAACTACTTAGAATGTTAAACACAGCGCAGTGCAAAGCGAATTTAAAAGGTGAAGCTTGCACGAAGATATCAATGCTTCGAAGACGTTCTCTCCCGTTTTGTACAGTTTTCCTCCGGCCGTTAAGAGATCTGTATTATCTTTCATACCTCGAAATTATCGGAAGGTACATACTGTTAAAGTTACATTTAAGGGCAGGATAAGGTTACAGTTACATATGAGAATCAATTACAGTTATTAATTACAGTATCAATTAGATATACAAGGATGGGACCGAAATGTCGCCAAATGGTGACAAAATTTGGAGACGTTTGGTGCTTCCTCGCTAAATTTGGTGACAACTTGAGTCGTCAAAACCGTCACCATCTTGGCGATATCTCTCCAATTTAGTGAGATAGCCATTTTTTTCAATATGAAATAGACTTGCCCCTGTAATCTTGTTTTTCCGGCAGAGCTGCGACTCTGATTTTCATTGCTACGTTATACAAAAGATACTCAATTTTAAACATAACTTCACTAAACTAATTTGCACATATACAAAAATTCGTAACAATATTTACATCTTCTTTTCCAGTTCTGTTTTTACCTTTTCAAATTTAATAGATGTTTTCAAATTTTATATAGTTGCATATTTTATAAATTTACGTATTTGCAAATTAAGCGGAATATCTTTGGGTCAAAAATTAATGGGAATATCTTGAATAATAAAAGACTATACAATGTAGATCACGCCTAATTTGGTAACATGTAAAATAAGTCACTTCGAGAAAAATGAAAAATGCATTTAAAAGCCTGGATACGCTTTCGATTCTGAAAAAAGTCGAATTATGTTTTGCGGATTTTCCCTCTAAACATCGATTAAAGCAAAACATCGAAAAACATCCTGAAAAATAAATGTAAATAAAAATAAATTCATTGATTTGATGTGGGGCTGATGAAAAATTATAATTACTAGAAATCAATGAGACTGAATGACTTTGATTCAGTCAATGACTTATCGAGCTGAGAACTGAAATTTTTTATTACACCAAAAACCTCCAAGGAATTAATAGTTATTGTTTTAAGATCTCTAATTTAAAATTTAGCTTTAATTTTAATAAAATCATAATGTGGGTTATTACTTTCTTGAATTTCATTATAATACATGTTCAGTACATATTAAAAAATTATTTAGAAAACTGTAGGAAAACGTACAGATATTCAGTATTATTTAAGTATGAGTATTTATTTATTTGATGAGTATTTATTTAATTAGTTCATTAAATAATCCTGTAGAGTCTAATAGGTCTTTTGATGCGAGACAAGTGAAAATCAATTACGCAGCATTGAAACAGCGCGTTATGAATCATCAAATCGCCAACTGAATATGTTAATCGCCTGCTGCATAGCAGTTTGTACGGAAATACGACAGTTTCTTATAACTTCACAGTAAATATGAATCTGTAAGGATTTATTTATTTTTATCTAACCAGTTACTTTATGTTCAGCCGCATTTCTGTTATTCTCCTTTTCTGTTTTCCTGGCGAAATGAAAATAATTCCCGCGTATTCAAATTGCGTGGTTTGATTTGGTTTAGTTATTACAGCAAAGCACATTAAGGCTCTAGAGCTATCTGCCTAAGGGGATGGATGCCTTGTTGGGTAACTTTCTAAGGAAAATTGACTAGTGGAAAAAACCACGAAAGCGTCCATGCAGCCAGCCTGTCCACCTGGATTCGAACCCAGGTCGGAAATACCAGTGTTAAGCGATTTTACTGCTCGGCCGCTGGTGGGTCCAAATGAAGTAGAAAGCGATGGTATTTAAGTAAGGAAAGTTTTAGATTGTTGAATCAGAGCATGTTCCGCTGCTGAAGGCCACGTTAGTAGTTGAACCTCTTAGATTGCAGTCTGTCTGCATTGTTACATTATTCTTCTTATTTGAGACTGCCACGTCGGTATTGGATTTGAGACAACTTATGCGTTATTCACTCTGTGTATCCTTTCGCTAACTTATGACTTAACTTAGTTTTAATCTGAATTCATTTCTTTTTGAGTTGCGCCATAAATACTGGCTGGTTTTGTAAGCACAAGAAGTACCTCCCATCAGCTTATGATTTTTACTAAAAGAATCTTTTACATCCTTCGTACGTTCTTTGTCTGATTACTAGACATAGACATAAGTCGCTTATGTTCAGCTTGAGTTTCAAGTTAATTTATGCTTCCAAAGAAGTTGAGACACGAATATTATATTACATATGGAATAAAATCTGAAATTTAGTTTTTAAAATGAATTACCAAATTTAAAATCAATATTTATATAATAAATTACTAGCCCTTGTAGTTAGTTAACTAACTTCAATGTAATGAAATAATTGCACTGAGATTAGTTAAATTTAATATTACATAAAAATGGATAATATTATATAACAGTAAGATATCTAAATTAAGTCCGCTGTGCATAAAATGAAAATTATTGAAGGATTACATCAAAATTAACTTAATATCACACACAAAAAAAAATTAAAGAACATGTTCGAGCACGAGCTTACTATAATAGGATATATCATCTTGTTGTAAGTTTTTATCTTCATCTGTTTAATTATATAGTGGATAAAATTTAATCACCGACAAAAAAGATTAATCAAATGAAATCTTTTTCACTAAATTGGATCATGTAGTCAACATCAAACATAATTTTTAAACCGAAATTTAAGGAATTATTATCATAATTTAATTAAATACAGAGTAGTAAAATTATCCGTGTTTTTACCTCCATACTTGATTTGTAGTAGCACTTACATGAAGGAGTAGGTAACATATAGAAATTTAAACAATATACAAACATATAAAAATTAAATAAATTTTTGGATAAAGTTCTTTTTACCTTCTTCATGGCTATATTGTATTATAACGTATAGTGAAGAAAAATTGCGTAGTTTTTAGAAATTTTTCATTAATTCCTTTTTCGGTACTTACATATTAACGCAATCACCATGGCGTAATTTGGCGATTTTTTACAGATGAAAAAGTAGAAGTAACTTATCGGGTGCAAGACTGGTGCTTTTCGAGCTTTTGTTTTTAGAAAGATTCTCTATCGATATTTATAGTAAGTTAGTAAACATTATCAACATATGCAAAGAAAACATACTTTAACAATTTTTCGTGCAATCGGTTGGCAACAGTGGCTATGTAGGAACTCATTTCCTCATTGTTCTCTTCAGATATTGTTCAGCAAAATTCTGTATTTTTGCAGAAATTTTATCGCAGTTTCTTCCACTGCTGGCAAATTCCACAAGCTCATATTTTAAAATTAAGGTAAAAAGTACCACGATTTGCTTATAAAAACCCTTGGAACTTTGAATACAACAGAAAAATCGCATGCAAAAATGGCGGCGTTGCTTGAGTGAAGGATTGATATGAACACGCTTGCTGGGAGCATGATTATGCACAAGATTACCAGTTTGGCACATTCTGAAAATTTGGCGAATTCTATTAAGGTGTTTGCTTTAATACGTAAGTACACTGCGAAAAAAAGGGGTCAGTTCTATATCTCACGTTCTACTGAGCCGATTGATGAAATTAAAATTGCGTTTTCCATGTCTCAAAAGCGCGACTTAATGATATATATTAGATTTATGTCTAGCATTGTTCTAACATAGGTATTTAGACACACAATCGGACATTTTCTAAAATAACATACCACTTTTTTTCCATATTTCGATTCTAGAACTCGAATTATGCCAAACTACCAGTTTTGTAAAATTCGCAGGAGTAGTTTTTAAAAAATTAACTCTCAAAATTTTAGCTCCTCAATGTTAATTGAATTTGATATATATTTATTTCGTTTTTTATTAAACTTATTTGATTCTTCCTTTCACATTTCGAAATTTAGGTTCATTCCAAATAAAATTCGCCGGATTTTTTTATGAATTATTTTTAAAATTTGTATTTTTAAATAATTTTTATAAATTTTTCGAAAAACATTTTGAATTATGAGCTATAAAATTTTTGCAATCATCTTAAAGAAGATGTATTTCTAAGCATACCTGCAAAAAATTAAGAGTTTTTTAATTCAAAATTTCCCAAGATATACGTGAATTTACATTTTGACGCGTTTTGGAATTTGGCGTATTTAACATAAGCGATAATAACAGAAATGTGGTTTATGCATTTTGTTAGAATTATTTCAAAGTATGAACGATGACTTTTTTTTCCGCTCGTGGACAACGGAAGAAAGGAAAGGAAAATAGGTTGCTATAAATTAAGTATTTCGCTAAGTGAATTAATTACTTTTGGCGCAAACTAAAAAAACACGCGCAAACATAAATTTTTAAATTTCTCCATAAATATGTCACCAAAAATTACAAAACTTAATATATAGGCATAACTTGAGTCGTAGAATTGAAATACGGAAAAAAAAATATATAGAGCTGTCCCCCCCTCTTTTTTTTTCTGCAGTGTACATATACACAGTCCAGTCACATTAATGTGACCCTCTGTCAAAAGCCAGAATAACCACCTTTCGCAGAGCGGACTGCTGCGAGACGTGCAGGAAGAGAGTCACATAGGTCCCTGAAGGTGTTCTCTGGGATGTTGAGCCATGCCGACTCTAATACCGTGGCCAGCTGCGCTAGATTACGCGGTTGAGGATCCATGGCGCGAACAACTCGATCGAGATGGTCCCACAGATGCTCGATTGGGTTTAAGTCAGGTGAGTTTGCTGGCCAGGGGAGGACGGTAAACTCATCCTGGTGCTCTTCGAACCACGCACGTACACTGGCAGCTGTATGGCACCTCGCATTGTCCTGCTGGAAGATGCCATCATCCTGAGGAAAAACAATGCGCATGTAGGGGTGAACATGGTCCGCAAGGACAGATGCGTACTTGTATTGATCCATTGTGCCTTCCACAATGATCAGTGAACCTAGAGAATGCCAGGAAAACATTCCCCAGACCATAATGCTCCCGCCTCCAGCTTGGACCGTTCCGGCAATGGTTGCAGGGTGGTTCCTTTCAGAGGTTTCACGCCTTATACGCCAACGTCCATCTGTCCGATGGAGCATAAAACGCGATTCATCCGAAAACGCAACCTGTCGCCACTCAGTGGACGTCCAGCTGCTGTACTGGCGTGCAAATTCTAGCCTTCGCCGTCGATGAACAGCAGTCAGCATAGGTGCACGAACCAGGCGTCTGCTTCGGAGGCCCAGACGCAGCAATGTTCGCTGAATAGTACTTTGGGAGACACTTTTGGTAGCCCCTTGGTTCATTTTGGTGGTCAGTTGCTCAACGGTAGCCCGTCTATCTGCCCGAACGCATCTCCGCAACCGTCGTTCGCCTCTGTCATCTATGGCCCGTGGTGCACCACATTTGCCACGTCGCTGATTTTGGACAGTCCCATTTTGCCATGCACGGTACACTTTTACCACGGCGGCACGCGAACAGTTCACAAACTCAGCCGTTTCGGAAATGCTTCCACCCTTGGCCCGAAAGCCAATGATCATGCCCTTTTGGAAGTCGGATAAATTGCTTCGTTTCTGCATTACGCCAACGATTGAAATGTTTTCCGAAGCCCTCACACACCCTTTATATACGCTCAACTGCACTGTGCTGCCACCTGCCTTCTGTGATTGGTTATTTAACTCTGACATGGAAAGTACGTGGTGGTCACATTAATGTGACTGGACTGTGTAGATCAAACGATTAATAACTGTATACTTGCTAAGTAAACTTTTCATTTCTAATCTAAATTATACCTATCTGACAGATTTTTACTATTCATAAAGCAAATAATGAATAGCAAAAATCCAAATTTCGAAACAGATTAAGAAAACAAAGAAGTGAATGTTAGGCAATTTTTTTGAATAGATATTCAAGCAGCTTTTGTTTGAAAGCAATTTTTGTCCTATTTATGCTTGCTAGTTTGCTTAGTAATCCTTTGGATTGTTAAGTAATCCTGTTTACGAAGCTATAATATTTTTAAACATACGTACATATAACTGTTTTAAATACTAATTTTAAGCTTCTGGGAGCAAAAATATAGTTTAAATGCTTCCAGATGCACTGTGCATCATTTTTAAACTTTCATTTTCATTTCATTAGTTTAAAATGCTCACAAACTCTGAGATTCGACTGCCTGCTGCAAATAAACATAGCCTTTCTTTAAAAATGCTTTCTAAGATTCTATTTCAAGGTCTCAGCAAATGATTTAAATAAAGCTTGACAAAATCTGAAACGCTTCAGATTTTAACGGTCGTCCAAAAGGGTTTGTTAAGGGTTTTCATGTTCTCGCTGGGCTCGTGGTCTATCAGTTTGTCCTTACACTTACTCTTATTAACCATTTTTGTTGTCTTTTTAACTATTATTATTAAGCATTATTTTCTTCGCACTTACGCTGTATAGAAGCAAAATTACAAACATTTTAAAAGCAGAATAGAAATATACGTTTAGAATTCCGGTGCAACGTTAAGTGTTGGTGCACATTTTACCTTTTTTTTTATCCAGTCTTTTCTCAGTGCATCATATCAATGCTCAGTTTTCTTACTAAGCTTGCTTTATAAAACTTTTTTTTGTATTTTTATTATTAACGTTTTGTGCGTTTACTTTATTTATTAAATATCAGGTTTTTGACGTTTACACCATATAAAATTCGAAATAGCAAAATCACAAAATATTTAAAAACAACACATCTTTAAAATTTCTGATGGACAGTCTCGCGCACTGGAAATAAAAATGTTTTATTCCGAACAGTGTTGCCACTGCTGCTTTTGAAATTGTTGAGTTTGTTAATAAAAAATTCGTTAAAGTTTTACATAGTATGAAATAGATAATAAAATCGCTCCGAAGTTCAGAATTCGGGCTTCAAGGTGTCCATGTTCAGGTGGAGGACTACTTTATCCAAAATCTGATGGCTCTAGGTAACATGTTTTTCAAAATACGAGAAAAATGCATACATTCATGCAGATTTTTCATCATTTAATTTCTTTAAATATAATACGAAGCGATAATATTTGGTGCCCAACAATTTGAAAAGGGATACAATGCATTTATGTGTCTCGACACAAAATGCCGTTTTGAGACTAATATCCATTTGGGACTAATGTGACTTTTGGGCTAAAACTTTAATGTTAGAATTCAAATATAAAAGTGATTTACTACTCACAAATGTACCGAAAGTATGGATAGTTACATTACATTTGTTTAGACATAAACTAATAATTCATGTGTAATAATAGTTTACCTTTTACAAATCATAGCGCAGACTATAAAGCAATTACGTTTTTACGGTCACGAGTATTATTTCTTTTAAATGCAGTCTGTGAAAATTATTTCAAGGTATTATTTGGAACATTTTATGAACACCAGTTTTCATAGACTTAGATTGCGAGATAATAAATAGGTTTATTACTGTATTTTACTTCACTAAGCAAGTATAATCATTTGTGGATGTATTTTACCTTCTTTATAAATTCGGGAAAGAAATAAAATCTAACATAATTGCATTTTCTGCCAT
The DNA here is from genome assembly GCA_000611955.2 of Stegodyphus mimosarum. Taxonomy (NCBI): domain Eukaryota; kingdom Metazoa; phylum Arthropoda; class Arachnida; order Araneae; family Eresidae; genus Stegodyphus; species Stegodyphus mimosarum. The sequence goes on from KK112100.1 coordinate 71,144, forward strand.
TCTTAAGCTGGTTTATATTGGCAAAAACATAAACATGCTGGATTTGCAATTATAATTATAGTAATTAATTTCCAGATGCTGACTAAACAAACAAGCGCTTTTTGATTTCACCAAATCTTTTAATTTAGTTTAATTAATGCTTTCTTGTGATTCGTTTAAGGTTTTGAGGTGTGTAATCATAACAATCATTCAGTATTTTATATAAATGTAAAGAGATAATTAATTAATGAATAATTTTTTACTATGAAATGTGGCCAACCGCCCTGCTCTGAACAGTTTCTTTTGCCCTTAATTATCACTCAGAAGTGTCCTCGATGGAATTGAAAAACCAGTAACAGATTGGCTGAAATAATATTACGACCTGAATATCATGAATAGGCAAAGCAGTTAAATGGCTTTGTCGTGTAAGAAGAACATCTTTTTTAACGATACGTATCCATTTTCTGTTCCCTGACGAGCAGCTGCAAAACGTTGCATCATTTTCAAAGTTGCAAAATGAGCTTCGTTAAAAAAAGGTATTCATGGTTTCACTAATCGAGACATTTCTTGTAGGACAATGGGAAGTTCTAGTTCTAAAGACGAGAATGTTTTAAATACGCAAGCTTTAATGGCATTCTTTAATAACCTTGGTTTCCAAGCCGAAAGCGAATCAGGTAAGACAGGATGCTCAGTGAAACTAACGATCTTTGCCTTCTTTTTTATTTGAAATCACAGTCTCTCAAAAGGAGTCCGATAACAACCTATTCTTTTGCTTAATTTACGTCATATAACATAATACTAAAAACTCTCGAAAATTTAAAATGCAGTTTTTGTTAATTCGTAAGTTAAACATATTATTAATTTATTTTTTATTTCACTATGGTAACTCAAGATTTTTATGTTTATAAAATATTTCTTGCTTCTTCTTAGCATGCCTTCGTGGTTAATGGCCAGAACACTCGAAGCGTATTCGAGAGGTTCCGGTCCCGGCGAGAGCATTGGCATTTTTACGGCATCAGAGCGAAAGATAAGGAAATAGTCACAATCCCTCCGAAGAACTGGCGATCAAATTCACAAAGAAGAATATCATGATTCTCTTGCTAATATCATGAATTTTCCCTTGTTAATATCAGGAATGGCTAAGTTTACATCACTGTTGTATAGTTAGCCCAAAGGAGCGTTGACTCAGAAGGGCTATTAATTTCATTTTGGCGATTTGCGACTATTCGCTGTAAATGCCACCAAATATTATAGCCCTGTGTTATATTTAAAGAAATAAAATAATGAAGAATCTACATAAATGTATGTATATTTATCGCATTGTGATAAAACAACAGTACCTAGAGCCATCAAATTTTAAATAACATAATCTTTCACCGAATATGGGCATCCGGAAGCCCTAATTTGGAATTTGTTTTATTATCAATTTCATATTTTGTAACACTTTAACGAATTTTTGATTAGCAAACTCAAAGATTTCTAAGCGAGCCATGGCAACACTGTACGGATTAAAAAAATTTTTTTTTATCTCTAGCGCGTGAGACTGTGTATCGAAAATTCTAAACGTATGCTCATTTTAAAATTATTTTGCAATATTGCTGTTGAATATTATGATTTAATTTCAAAGAACATGATATTTAATAAATAAAGGCAACACACAAAGCGTTAAATAACTCCCCCCCCTTTGGGCATAATGTAAAATATGAAGGCTTTTAGATTTCTTTTTTTTTTAATTTTATATCGTAGATTTGTAGATTGCAGTGAAATAGGAGATATGCAGACTGACATAAAAATCGACGCTGCATTTATCTATGCATGATTTTATAAAATTTCAATTTCTTAATGTATAGAAAGAAAACATAGGTTTTTACTTTCTTGAACATTCTGTTCTTAAGTTCTTGAAAGTTCTATTAATTAGCCAATCAAAATCGAAACTATTTCGTTCTGAATTAAGATTTTATTTGGAATACATCAGAATTCTCTTCCGCTTCTACTGCTGACGCTTACGCTCTTGAAAATTGTTTCTAAATGTAACGGTACCGATTTAATTCTCTAAAAACAGACACTGTCAACATAACTTTTTATTTAAGTCATACCTCTTTATACAATAATCTATTAGAAAATAAATTATTATTTTATTACTTTGCAGCTTTATCGAGAGTGTTAAGCAATTTTTACGAATGATTAACTTGTTTACTTAAATCTCTTATACTAGCGGAAGTACCCGATGCCAGTTCGGTTAGATTGAGAGTAACGTATCTAATGACAGAGAGAATGATACCGCTGTAATCCTTCTCTAATAACAATGCAAAGATTCTAATTCATACTCATGCATTTTTCAGGCTGATGTTATATGGAACCTATATAAAAAATTTCGATAGAAAAATAAACTAATTATGTCTCATTATATCAGCAACAACGTCAATGACAACGTCAGTTTTTAATGGTTTTCGTTACTCATGAAATAAAATGGTCATAAAAGCTCATGTTCCATCCAATATTTCTCCTATATTCAATTTTTGTCGATTAAATGTGGCAAAAAACAGAAATCAATAAGGCGAGCAAACAAACTCACAAACAGGCATTATTCTTTAGATACGTAGATTTTGTAAAACTTACAAATTATTGATTAACAAACTGTACGATTTGGAAGCGAATAGTAGCAACACTTTTCGAAATAAAGTAGTTTTATCTCCAAAGCGCGAGACTGTTGTCACTCGAAAAAATGAGAGCGAAAATTAGTGTTTTTAGAATTTTGAACTAATATCTCTGCTGATTAAAGAAGTACGAAGTTGGGAATAGTCGAAATGGCTTCCTACGGATTTTCGGAATTGGGAATAATGCATTCAATGTTTGGCAATGCTATTTTTATTTCACTGTAAAACTTAGAAATTTTTTATTAACAAACTCTAGAAATTGAAAGCGAACAGTGGCAACACTTCTCGAAATAAAGTAGATTTTTATCTCCAGCGTGCAAGAATGTTGCCAGTCGGAAAAATTAAGGTAAAAATTAGGGTTTTCAGTTTTTTTAATTAATGTCTCTGATTTTAGCTTTTTTTTTTGAAAAAAATGGACGTCTACCTTTCCCAGGACCGATAAAAGAATAGTGGAAAGTTTGGTGACTATAACTATAGCAGCGATTGAGTTAGTCGCGAAAAAATACATAGACATTCTTCTTTATATATACATATATAGATACAAGGGAGAGAGATCAATAATTTAAGTATGAATTATAAATCAGAAATATATGAATATAATCAATATTAAAAGAGAAAATATTCCATATACTTAGATCAATAAAATATAAATGCAGAAGTGAAACTAAGAAACTAATGGTTGCAGTATAACAAAATATTTACAGACACCGAATATACGAAATACAACATTTGAATTTCATCAGCGTTTGAATATGATCAAACTTCCAGCATTTGAATGAGAAACATCTGTCATTTGAATTAGATATTACTAAAATTATATGTTAAAATATATTATATGTTATATATTATATGTTATATTATTAAACCTATATGTTATGAGAATTTACAGAAAAATTTGGACATTATACAAGTAACCATAATATGTGAGCTAAATGAAAATGAATCTGCAAATAACAGAATCGTGGTAGAACCTGATCAAAATTAAATAAAATAAAATAAAATTAAATAACTTGTATAATTAATCGTCATATCAATTTTATAGTAATATTCAGACCTATATTTTCAGGTGGGCACGAGTAATAGATTTAAACAAAAAATACTATGATATTCGTACAGTTTAATGCGTAGTAATTATTGATTTAGTTAACCGCGATGTTTAAGACGGTTGTAATCTGTAGAAATTATATTTTTGATTTGTTTGCCTTTTAAAATTAATCTCATAACTAATGGAATCAATTATAACTCATTTTTTTATATTTGTTCCAACTATTCTTCATTCGCGTCTTATCTAAAATTTTATATATTGTAAAGTACTCATTATTTGTAAAGAAACTATTGTATTACAATTCTTTCTATACGGTCTTGAAAGTAGGATGGGGGAAAATAGGCTTTTCCAATATCTATTCAGTTTACTATTTCTGCAATGCGTATGAATTATTTGAATACTATTTCATACCATTTGTAAAAACAGCATTAGCTTTCTAATTAACTATTACGAATAATGGATAACTAAGTTTCAAAGTCCTATTTTAAAATGTATGAAAGTAATCGTTATAAAGTGGTTAAATTAAAGCGAATGTTAAGAATTTATCAAAAATTGTAGTCGTAACTCTGTATTTTCTCACCTATATTATTATATCCAGCTACGTTTTCAGAAAAAAAAAGTTCTGAAAATGCAAAGATATAAAATTTGGAAACTGACACGTGGTCAAGAAATATTTTCCTAAAGTAAGGAAATAATTTTACTGATTTCCTTAAACTTATACCTCTTTCTCTTGAACTATTGAACTTGAGGTCAAAATTTACTTTCTATGCAATAATGCTTAACATATCTATTAGTTTGGTATACTCAAATGTTAAGATAACATCAGCACGGGTTGTTACAAACAATTCAATAGGCTTCAAAACGTCGAACTTCTTGAAGTACTGGAAATGAAAGAATGAATACTACGTGAAACAAAGCAAAAAAATCTTTCAAACTTTGCCCATAACATTTTAAATATTTGATGTGTGTTCTTTTTGTTAATATAACAAACTCTAAACACTATCCCAAGTCTTTCTATACATATTTTAACATTTCCCTGGTAATGGCCATACGTTATGCCTTCCTGGAGTTCCTGTAGTGTTGTGGACAATATGAGCACATAAACACTGTGTTTAACATGTGACCAAAGGAAAAAATGTCTCGACAGTCTGAACCATAGTAAATCTCCTTTCTCTATATCGGCTAACCCAGCGACGGGGCAGCTTAACGTAGGGGTAAAGACATGCTTCACTGAGCCAATAAGGGAAAGTCCCATCTTGCTGTAATATTAAATTTTCTGAAACAGTTTTCGTTTAAGGAAATAACTGCAACTGTAACATATAAAGACATACTGTGACCGTCATAGTGTTCTCTGAGAAAAAGGTCCATATACCTTTGTCTGTGAAAGTGGCCGATGAAGTTTAGTTTTAGTAGATCCCTCTCCGGTTCAGAAGAATATGATAATTTTTTATTCCCCACATTTGGATGTTGTGACGGTTTGTAATTCCACTCAAATCAAATTCTGCTGAATATTAGATAATGCTTCTTTTATGCGATTATGTTGTTGCTGTGACTGATCTTACTTGTCTGATCTCAGCAGAACAAGCCCACGAAATTTATCGTGGGCTACAAAATTACGTCGTTGTCGTTGTCCGTCTATCGTTCACTATACACTCGTAAGAGCATCCCAGGGGGGTGGATCCTAGGGTCTTTCACTCCTCTTCTCCTACCACCAAAACACACGAGAGGACTTTTGGTTCGCCATATATTTAGAGTGCCCCCATGCCACAAAGACACTATACATTTAAAAACATCCATGCCATCTCTGGGATTTGAAGCCGGGCCCTTTAAAGGACCAAAGGAAGAAACTCTGACTATGGTACCCTTTGGTAGGATAGTCAGAGTAGAGTCACGAATCATTATCACATTCGGGTGGCTTGTGCAATTATAAAATTCGTATCGCTTGATTTAATGACCCGGTCCCCAAAGCTGTTAAACATTTGCAAGCGGTATAATTTCAATTAAAATCACCGTCGCCGAAACTTCCAAATATTTGTCTGTGGAATACGACTTTTGCAGCTAACTTAATTTTTTGACTTTTGTAAGTTACTTTAGAAACTCTCTTCAGCCACCCAACTCATATAGTGGTTAGCGTCGCTAACTGCGTGCCGAAGGGCCCAGATTCGAATGCCGGAGAAGGCATGGATGTTTGTAAATGTATAGTGCCGGTACGGCATGGCGGCACTCTAAATAGCGGCGAGCCGATAGCCCTCTCGTGTGGTTCGGTGGAAGGGGAGAGGGATGGGAGACCCTCGGACCCGTCCCTCGGGTTGCTCTCCATCAATATTGGGGGCGGCACTGAGCAAAATCTCACTCTCATCTGTAAGGTGCTCAGGGCTGTTGCCAACAAAAGGCGTAAACTAGCGGTCCTTGCCATAAGGTTTTCGTGGGCTTGAGCTGATGTTACGGTCAGAGAAATGAGCATAAGAAACAACAACAGAAACTCTCTTTATATCTTTCGACTGTTTGTTTAGTACCGCTTGAATGTTCGCCGTACTTGTTTCTTTACAGACCCAACTAATGTTTTTGAACTGCTGATACCATCGTAGAATGTTCTGGTAGAATGTCTGGTTTAAAGCATAGAATAGCAATGGATAAATACTTTTAACATTCTAAAACACGGAAACGCTTTACGCCGTAAACTCGATATATTTAAAATGAATAACTGAAATAAATGGAACTTATAAGCAATGTATTACAAGAAATCTGAGAAAATTTAAGCTCTTTTCTTTTTTTTTATGCGAATATGAAGAATACTTTCAAATTTCGAAGAATCATTTGTAATTTCAGTGAACAGTAACAGCCATAGAAACAACGTAACTTCATAGCATCAACTTTGGCTCAATAGTTCAGCTGATATACTTCAGTCGAATTCATATTTTCAAATGTTTACATTTTACAGGTACCAAAGAATATATTAGATGTATCGAAATGCAAAAGTTTAAAACAAAACTTAAATATATGTTTATAGTTATGCAGTGGAAGAAATTGTGTCTCCCGTAGCCATACATCTCAGAAATGTTTATTATTTATGGGGCTAAAATTTGATTAATATTTGTAAGACATGCCATAAAAATGGGTTTCGATAAAAGACGATTCTTTCAGGCAAAAGTTTTACCAATATGGATTGTTTACATTTTGCACATGTATAAGGTTAGATTATTTCAAAAGAAGATATAGCTCTACTTGGAAATGCTGGAATTCATTTCGAAATGCTGTTTCGAATTTCGGCTATAAACAAAACGCATCTTTACGAAACTCAGTACAGGAAAATATTATTATAAATTCTCAAACATTGGAAATTGCTTCTTAGTGACTACTGCCTTTTGTGTGTTCTCAGTGACTATTAATATTTGTAAATCTACCAACAACAAACTATATCATTGAATTAATTACCTTACTTTTATTCAGCGAAACTTTATTTGCTAACTTTTATTTATGCGCAAATAAAAACTGAGTTTAAGGTTTGACAAAACTTGAATAACAGCTCAGAGGTTTCGTGCTATAGAAATATTGCAAAGCTGGGCACACACACACAGAGATTTTTTTTAAAGTTGTTTCGATATTTTGCATCTCGTGCGCACGCAGCCATACTTTTTTTAAAATGATATTTTTTTTAAACTTGCTTGGATGTTTTGCATCTCGGGCAAATAGTGTGAACTGCGGAACATCAGCATACAAAATCTTCGTGACGCATCAAATACACTATACACTTATTTTTCCGCACCGTACAGCTATACTTCTGCGTTATGTAGCTGCAAGAAATATTGAAGCGAACATTCTTTGGAACTATTCTTTACACACAGAAACAAAAGCTCAAAATTAAACAAATTTGTCTCATAATGCGATTAAAGGAAATTTTAATCGTACTTCCTTTTTATACATACTTCATTAATGAAATAAACGTACTGCGTAATGCCCTATTAATTTGCTTCTGTATGAATAACATATTAATAATAACCAAATTACATAGTAAACATTCACGACCGAAGATTACACTTTCTGGGGTCAATTTACCTGCATTGGTTAGCGAACAGGTTGCCAGGTTTTTAAAATGATTGCGCACTCATTGCTTTTCAATGTAGCCAGCAAAAGGTTGCAATCAGTTCGTATTCCCTTCTGATTTAATTTGGATCTGAAGAAGACTGAATGGCAAATTGAAAATCTTTTTAAAAAGCCCCTTTTCACCCCTCACGCACTTTAGAGAAATAAATTGAAATCAAGATAGTCGAGCATTCAAAGAAACGTTCTTTTATCCTCGTGATCAGGTCTGGATCTGCAGAAGTACAGTCAGTTCTTGATTAACAAGGGTAATACCTAGGACGACATTCACGTCTAACTCAAAATTATGGTAATTTCAAGGGCAGTTGTAAAATCACAAAAGATAGAATGACCTATATTATAATTAAGAGCAATAAAATATCTTAGCAGATATTTTAGACCCATATTATAATTAAGAGCAATAAAATATCGACAGTATTTATAATATACTGTCGATAATTTGCTGTCGATAAATCGAAAGCAAATTATCGACAGTATATTATAAATACTGTCGATAATTTGCTTGCGATTTCAAGCATTTAATTTAAAGATGCATTCATTTGGTTACATAAATTAAAGTACATTCATAAAGTTCATTAACCTTAGTGTAAGACATTTCTTAGGCCATGCATTATTCACTTCCAATTTTATTTTCTTACTGATATATTTAAAATTTTTCATGCGAAATAAGACATATTTTTTCCATTTTTCTACGTATCGATCATATCAAACGGTCGAATTTTTCAGAAACATTAGAAAGAAATGTGAATTCTTTACCAGAGTAATGTGTAATATATTACTCTATTATATATAATAATATGTAATATTTCCCAGAGTAATATGTAATATATTGCATGTTTACTATAAAGTAATCATTTCTGTGATTCTGAACCACCGCGTCTTTGTTTACAAAACATTAAACGTAATTAGAATATTACTGTTGTTAAAATTGTTGACTTTTTAAATGATTAGTTTATTAGTGATTAATGAATATCAAGTTCATTATACAACTTTCAATTCCTACATTGCATTTTCACAGATAATTATCAGAACACGCGAATAATTTATCTAATTAATAATTAATAAAAGTGCATTTATTTTAAAATATATCCAACAGGTAATTTTTAGGAATTATCTGTTGGATATATTATGAGTGTAACATTATTTATTAATTGAAATTAATAAACAGTGATTCTAATGCTGTGCGTTATTAACCCATTTCAGATTAAGATCGTTTCAATTACTTTATAATTCTCGTGTGAACATATTCGCAAGGAAATGCATTTAGCAAACTGCAATTAAATTTCAGCAGATTAACGGCTAGATATATTTAGTTAATTTATAATTGACATATCCATATATCGTCACTGAGATATAATCAAATAATTTACATTACATCGATATTTCTTCGATGAATTTATAATTTGCATATCAGCATATTTGCCCCGATATGTTAATTGCATTTAAATTAATTAACTACCTCACATTTAAATAAATTAAATTAATTAATTATTCAAAAACAGAATATTTACATATTCAAAAAATTTTAATTCATAAAGAATCCAAACAACTTCTTTGATTTTCTTTGATTCAATTGATTTATAATTTAAAATTAAAAAAAATTTTTTTTGCATGATACAGAAATTAACAAAACTCTGATAAATGTAGCATGAAGGGGAGAGCGAACAAAAATAGAGAGAGAGTACTCACCGCGAAAAAGACCGTGATGGCAAGTCGTAAATTCCTCATATTCTACCTACTAGAGAGGGAAGCGAGAGAATTGTTTCGCGCGCTCAATATGTAGCAGCTCCGTGCGGAGCTGTTTACAAAAACCGAAAAGAATCGTTTCTGAAAATCATCGATGTGGAGAAAGCGGTCCTTTATAACCGGACGCCTTAATTGGAGGCGAATGAGGACAAACGCGGATGATTTTGTAACCCTTTCTCTCTCTTTGATCGTGCACCGATTGTTGCCATCGCGCGCTCCCCGAGACGTTATCTCCATCCCCTCACAAACTGGAGGAAAGAAAGGGAGAAATGTTGCAGGAATGATAATTCGATTTCCTGACCTTGCAAAGCGTGCCTTCCTGGGGCAAAAAAAAAGTGGAAAAGAAAAGGTTTAATATATTTTGCTTTTAAAGTGATGAAGAAGATCATCACCTTAAAGAATTAAAATATATTAAACTTTTTCTTACGAATTATCTAATTATTTTTGTTATGAATTACTCACTTCGGTTGAAGAGTTTAAAAAAACCTTTCTTTTATATATATATATATTAACAATACCTTTCCTTGAAGGTGACATATTACTTTCATTTTACACACAAAATCCTTTTTTAGTAAATTAAAATCCGCAGCCACAATCCTTGTATCAAAAAATTGCCATACGGAACGAACGGAATTGTGTTGATGTTGTTGACTAATGCTCACTTGTCTGACCTATAGTCTGCCCAAGTCCACAAAATTCGTATCAAGGAGCGCAACATAGGGCCTTTCGTTGGCAACAGCCTTGAGAACCTTACAGGTGACAGTGCTTTAGCTCAGTTCTGCCCCAATTTTGATGCAGAGCACCCCTGAGAGATGGCTGTGGGTCTCTCACCCGGTCTTCCCCTACTATCAACCTCTCGAGAGGACTCTCGGCTCGCCGCATATTTAGAGTGTTCCCATGCCTCACGGGCACTATACATTTACAAATATCCATGCCTTCTCCGGGATTCCAATCCGGGCACTTTTTGCACGGCGGTCAAATTACGATGCTAAAGATGTCAGGTTTTTAAGAACTTTTACCATTGCGCTAACCGGGAGAGCTTTATCTTCTGAGTTTCGTAGCCCTTAAAGTCAAAGTATTGCCATTTATCAAAGAATAAAATCTTTATTTTATGTTTGAAATTTAATTATTTTGCAGCACAAAAGAGAAGTTTAAAAAAATAAGAACATTTTTTAATCATTTAAATTTGTATTTTACTTTTTTCATAATATATTTAATTGATAAAAATTAAAGCGCATTTAATTTATGATAAATCCAACAGGTAATTTTTAGGAATTATGTGTTGGATGTATTATGAATTTAACATTTTTTATTAATTTAAATTAATAAAAAAATGTTTCTAATGCTGTGTGTTAATTGGTACAGACAGCAATCTTTTTTTAATTTAACGATGATTTATATTTCATAAATTTTATATTTTTGGTTTTTTAAGATAAACATTCCTCTAAGTTGTAAATGGTAAGTGGACAATTTTAAATTACAACATCCAACTTGCAATTTTTTTTCAAATGTTTCCATTTTAATTTTTTAAATAATGCAATGAATATAATAAAAGGAATTATATATCATGGAAGATATTTTTGTTGAAAACTTAATTAAAGCGCAAAGAAATTTCTTCAAAATTTAATTTGCGTCTTAAGTCTTTAGCTAAGTAATTATAATTTTTTTCTTTAAGTGACATGTTTACTTGATATTTTCATTCCATTGTAGTTTTTATTTTTTAAACAAAAGTAAACAATTATGGATTTAAATTAACATTAAGAAGAAATTCTATAAAGTTACTAGGAAATTCACAACGCATGGCATACTGCAGATAATCAAGCTATATCATGTGTATTGTTAGCTAATGCTAAAAGTATACATGTGAGTTAACTTAGAAAATATCATCACAAATGTTTTGGAGAATATTAAGTTATATTTTATACATTTGCACCAAAAGGTTACTTACATCGTATATACAGTGGCAAACATTTGTTTCCGGATTTGTTTAGTAATAGCACTGAAGAAGGGTTAAAACTGCTCTTTATTAAACTCTTTAAATAATTTACAATGCGTCAACTTGACGCCAACATACTACGCCTCAACTTGGGCGGTAACTGAAACAGTAGAATCAAACTTAAGAATTCAAGATGTTCACAAATAGTAGAATTACACTATAGGGCTCATATAATCCTGTAGCCTACAGCACGTAAATGAGTCTAGTGGCAGCAAGATAATAGCGATTAAGCCACGTCTAACCAGCAGTAACTGCTAAGCGGAAGCTTGGTATAAGCACGCACAGAAATTTCCCAGACTCTCTCTCTCTTTCTCTACTGGAACGTCTGTATTTAAACTTTTTCTCCCGCTGGTAAAATTTGCATTTCTTACGCGCGCTACCAAATTTAAATATTTTGGCACTGACAATTAGGGGAATGAAGGCTTATAGGAAAGTAACTTAAAATTAAATTTAACTGGTTATTTAAAATAAATATAAATCCCTACACTCTTTTCATGTTCATCGGTATTCCACTCCTTGATATTGAATTTGGGATAATGTCGCCATAAAGGGAAACATTTTCAAGCACTCATTGTCAGATTTCCTTGAGGGCAATCTTCAAGTTTCTTCAGGAACCTTATATGAATTGTTGGCTATTCCGATGCTATTCTTTAAGATTACCGATTAATTTATTTTACTGACGGAAATAAGATGAATGAAAAGGTTTCTCTTGCTTCTGCTGTTTTTGAAGAAAGACTTTAAACAGTACAGGATTAGTGATGAGTGCTCTGTTTTTCAGGCTGAGGTTCCATGTTTAAACTTTTCTGCGAAACTGACCCCAGATTCTTGCAGTTGTTTGAGATCAATGCACGTTTTAATATGTAATGACTCTCTTTCTTCACTACAAAGCTTAGAAAAATTGCGCTTCAGGGAAACTTGCTGTTGAAATTTAGGCTATTATTAAGACCTAGCAATTACTTGATATCGGCATACATTTGGCTCATGTTCTTGGATATTGGAAATATTGGGAATGAAAGGGCTGATGTTCTAGCAAAGCTAGCCACAAAACTTCACATTGTTCTCCCTGGAAGATCTTTTATAGGAATGATGCCATTTCCTCAAGAAAAGCACAGTGGACCAAAAGGATTTTCCTACAATTTCTCACAGAATAAAATTTGATCCCTTTTCAACCGATTTTATAAATCTACTCAATTTTTGTCAGGACATGACTATTTTAAGAGCTGTTTAAATCGATTTGGACTTGCTTCAAGTGATTGTTGCGGTAGCGGCTATGAAGATGTTAATCATATTCTTCTCGAATGGTATTCTAGAAAGGTCATCATGTCAAGCAAAGGAAGATAGTTCAGCCACTTCAAATTATCCATCTGTAACTTCGCCAAAAGCTTTTTTGTGAATCTTTAGGAAATAAAAAGACAATTTCTGTTTTGTGGAATTTTATTCTCCACTTAGATTACTGATCTCTATTTTTGACTTTATTTTATTTTTTAAAGATTTTTTTAAAATTTCACTTAAAATGTTTTTTTCTCCTTTGCAGTGCTATTTTACACTTATTCATTTATTTTATTAATGCTATAACTTACTTCTGTAAGCCTCGTAGTATACTTCGTGGAATACAAGAAGTTGGAATTAGAAAAAACAACAACCCCTCAAGAAAGGTTACAATTTAATATGTTCAGATCCAAAGGTCGAATTATTGTTAGCGGAAATCAAATGGAGAAATTTAATCCGAAAAACTCATTGCTTTCTATTAAGCCGCACAGTGGTTAGCGACGTTTGCATACTCAACAGTTTTTTTCTTCCGTTCTGGTAGAAATACCATTAATGCATTCATGCACACCATACTAATTACGGATATTGTCAATGTTAGCATTCATTTAAGTCAGATTTGGTGATTACCGCAATGTAATTTAGGTACGCACTGTAAATTAAAGTTTCATATAATGCGCTCTAGTGATAATGACAAAATTAACCTAGCGCACGTATGCACTGTTGATGATATAGAGTTTGGCTTGTTGTGGGTGCATAAACAAGATCCAAACTCTTAGCAGACGTACAGCGAATTTTTGCTATGCTAGAAATAACAACAGAGTTTGTAAAAGTTTAAAATAACCCTTTTATTTAAACACAAACGCTGAACATAACAGTACGTCTTGTGGTTAACAAAACTATCAGCACTTGTGGGGATGAAGTAAGAGTCGAATTTAAATAAAGCTTAGGCTAGTAAAGAACACACAATTATATTTAAGTTGGCTCAGGAAACTGTAACCGGCGTAGGTATTTAAATTAATGCAAAGCATAATAATTACAAACTTATCAGGAATTGGAGATTTAATACAACATGACCTTGAGGGGCAGTAACACGCTTTGTCTTAAAATTCAAGAAAAATAAAAATTAATTTAATTCAAATACTCTCTAAATTCATTTACATTTTTGGTGAGGAAAAGGAAAACGGAGAAATTATAGTAAAGTAATTTGTTAATGCAAAATAATATTAAACTTTTAATGTAAATAGTTTAATGCAAATTGTACAAAGTCTTTCTATTCCTGTAAACATTTCTTGCATGAGACAAGCTAAGCATCAAACAAATAAATTCTGAAGCCTTAAATGTAATTTTGTAAGTTATCATATTTTAAAATTTGATTCAATGACTTTTATTTCTTTGTATGAAGTAAAGGAAGCATCGTAATCGCGAAAATTTTCGGGTATCATATTTCAACGAAAATATCTGTTTTGACCGCTCTCGAATGCATCTGAACGATGTTTTTGCGTGGCACCTGTACGCACGGACAGAATAAAGGACTTTTTTGTTTCTAAACTGATTGTAAAATGGATTCAAAATGGATTCAGATGAAATTTTTCATGACGGCTGTACGTATGTATGTATCTGGTATAACTCAAAAACGAGTAGCCGTAGAACTTTGAATTTTGTACAGGGACTACCATAACATGTAATTGTACCTACCCTTTTTCAGTGGAATCGGCCATACCAGACCTATAGGTATATATTTCCCCTCTATTACGCGGCTCGTTGAGTGCAGTGTTTTTATTCTTATATGTTGATAAACGTTCATGTTTTGCTTTAAAAGTGACTGAATTATGTTTTTCTTAAGTTCCGGTTAAGGTTTCTATGTTTTTAGCTAATATGCATGCTATAGTTGTAGAATTATCAACAATTTAAAGTTTAAGCACCGCTAAGCCTAACGAGGCAGCCGCTCGTTTACATTTGAAACTCTTAGTAGGATAGTGAATTAAGTCAGCTGGTGCATCAACAGTGTATTTTTGACCAGTGTGGCAAAAAGTTAATTTTCAGTTTTGTGCACCGAAAATATTGTCTTCCTGTCCGCTAGCCGAATTGCTTGTTTTTGAGTAGGAACTCTAATTTTAACTGAAAAGATTGTTTTTTTTTAACTGCATTTAGTGTTTTAGGTTTTTCTGCATTTTACTTGATTTAGTTTTGATCTATTTTTGTCTTGCCTCGAAGCGAAAACTGAATTGATTGAATTAGGAATATGTATTTAATAAAATTCGAGGATATAATTTTAAATGAAGTGTAGCAAAAATGTGTATAATTTTTGCAGCTGAACGAAGTCATGTGGTGTCCACATCAGATATTTAATTAATGTATAACTATTTTAACCTGCAGTGAAGTGACGATTATCATTTAATTTACACGCTTATTATTAGACAGAATTCAGAATTGAAACAAGCTCATCATTTTACTCTCAATACCTCTGGCTAATTGAATAATATAAAATCATAATTACTGATAATAATAATAATTCGAATCAATAGATATATTTGAAAGAAAGGAATTGAAGTACTAAATGTAAACAGATTGTAAGAAAAGTTTCATAGTTTCGTTTAAAAAATATTTTGCAATCATGGTTTCTTTATTTTAGTCCCAACATTACTCCTCATTTTATGATATAATAAAAAAACGCAGCAAACTGTATCCTAAACGATATAACAATAGTGCTTTGTTACTGAATACGTAATATTCGGAGTTAAAAAAATTTTTCGTAAATTACACCATTGGATAAATCTTTGTAAAAATTTTTAATTTGATATTTAAAGTAATATCAGGAAATACAACAGTCATTAAAACATAAAATAAGGATAAAAATAAATGATTATTCTCTATGGAAGTACCTGATATATGGGAGCAGAACTATCTTTCATCAGTGAAACATTTTAGTAAAAATATTCACTATAATTAACATTTGCATATGTTACTGTTAGTTATATGCATTATATTATATATTATATGCATTTGTATATTTTACTGTTAGTTACATTAGTTATATGCATTATAAATTGCAACAGTAAAGTATTATTCGAAAAAAAAAATAATAAAAATTATTAAGAAGCCTGTCTGTTCTTTTAAACAGCTCAGGTTTTTATGCAATTATTAATTATAATATT
The DNA here is from genome assembly GCA_000611955.2 of Stegodyphus mimosarum. Classification (NCBI taxonomy): domain Eukaryota; kingdom Metazoa; phylum Arthropoda; class Arachnida; order Araneae; family Eresidae; genus Stegodyphus; species Stegodyphus mimosarum. The sequence continues at coordinate 87,092 of KK112100.1, forward strand.
ACTTAACAGCAATAAAGTTATAACACTTATAATTTGAAAGATAAATTAAAGATGCTAGGTCGAATGGTCACACTGTGAAAACTGGTTCTTTGTCATATTGCATGGGAGATAAATTAAAAGAACTTCTGTGTGATGAAGAAAACAACACTTCTAATTGCACTTGTACAATAAATTTCTAAACCTTAACTGAGCAAAACTGTAATAAAAAGATATCTTCTGCATACAGTCAAATCACTATTCAGCAAAGTTACGTTTTATAGGAAGACGAGAAAATTAAAAAAACTTCCTGAAAAATCAAACTGTAACTTGTCTTCACAATCACTTTCACTTTCAGTTTAGCTCTTAAAATATGCAGCTTTATCTTTCGATACAATGTACCTAAGATTTGGAGTTTCAGCTCACTGCTATATTTTTAACCAATCATAAATATTTCACTCGAGCAAATAAGCACGGGTACCTCTCTCGCTACCCAGTCCAGCATTTCGATAATAATGTTATCACTAACGAAAATATTTAAACAAAATGAGTTCAAATTGGTTCCGGATTAGGAGATAACACCTTCTTCAATATGTGAGGAAATGAAAGTTGTCTGTAGCCTAATGCCTAATTATTGCGATATGAAGTAATAGAAAATCAGTAAATCAGCATGTCTCAAGGACCTTCTATTGTTCGACCGGCCTCTGTTGATTTCATTTTATTTCAGTCATTTGACTGAGGCATGCATAATGCTCTTGCCTTATTTGGGAGTATTTATGTACCTGTGTAGTTGGAAAACTTAAAGCAGTATACGCTGGAACAGCGAGCTTTTATTATTCGATTTTATAACGTGGTGTCAAGAGCAATTCCTACAGAAATCTGTGTAAATAACTGGGCAAGTAAATCCAGCCTTTAAATTCGAAACACAACAGATTTTTTGAATGAGAATGAGGGAGATCAACCCAGGATGTCGGAATGCGTGATCCTAAATATGAAGGACCAACTACTGGTGCATCATAAGAAGTTCCTATTCGCAGTTTCAAATTTAAGGTGATCCTGAAGCATTTATTATCATGTTGCGAAAACAAAACAGAATCATAATGCATACTGTACTCCTATGGTCTATGAAGTAAAAATACTTAAGGACTGTGCCATTCCTTTCCCTTGGTCAGAAACACAGCGGAATTTTTGGGTGACAGAGGTTTTGGCTCCGAAACACAAGAGATTTTTTGAATGAAGGAGGTTATTCCAACATGTCAGAAAATATGATGTTAAATATGAAGGACTAAATACTGGTGCCTCTCAAGAAGTTCCTACTCGCACTTTCATAATTCAGATGATCGTGACGCATTTGTTATCATGCTGCGAAAAAAAAGCGAAGCATAATGCATGCTGTACCTAAGTGGTCTATGAAACAAAAATATCTGATGAAGGGAAATGAATGGCTTAGTTGTAGAACTATTAGATTCTTTGAAGCCGAAAACCCTAAATCATTGTGATTTGAACTGTGAATCTAACTGTTTACCAGATGGAAATGCTATGAGATACACTAAGAGAATACGCATGAGGAGACAAGATATGTATTTATATTCAAGCCCAGTTAAAAGCGACTGAGAAGACACAAAGGGGGCCTAGTTGGTCAGATCGAGGTGGTGACATGTTACCGTTTCCCACATTTTAACCGGACGCCACTTGCATAAGTACTATAATGTTTTTGAGGCGTTAGAACGTGAAAAATGTAATTGTGCTTTCGCCAGGATTCTAAACACGCATCTTTCGATTACCAGCTAGAACTGTTACATCAGTTACACCATCAGAAAGCACATAAGGAAAAACAACAATTCTCTGTATAATATCGATGGTCTTAGAACCTGTTCGATACAATACAAGCTTTTTTGGCTACATTTGCTTCTCTGAATCAGCAATTGTGTCATTTTCGAAGTGACTTTGGCCACTGGACTCGCTCGATTTGATGCCGCCCGATGACAAGAGTTTACACAAACAAAATATGGAGTTTATGCAAGCAAACTCCGAGCCATAAGGCATAATGAAAGCAAGTATCATAAAATAATTGGGGCATTGACAGGGAAGAATGTTTCGCCGGTCGTTTTGAGGATGGACTTAAATGCTGTTCACTTCAGCCTATGCTATGATACCATCACATTTCTCACAAACTGAGATAAGCCCATTTCAAACTTCATTACAATATTTTGATTAGCATTAAACTTCCTAAAGAAATACCGGATTCGATACGATTGTGTAATATGAACGCAGCAATTTATGAATAAGAATTTAAATACAGTAACATACAATTATATTTAAAATTAAAAACGATAACACACAATATATTTAAACATAATGACTATTTAAATACAATAATAGTATATCGACGGTCATTTTGTGAAATGAAAAGTTATGTTTATTAAAGAATAGCATTTTATCCAGATGTTAATCCTTCAGAAAACTCTTTTTATTTTAATCTTCGTCTATTCTCTTTGCTAATGAATGCTAGGATCTAACAAGATGTTCTTTATGTTTTAAGATTAGCACTTTTATTTAACCACTTTTCAACCTCCTCTGCAACCTTAAGCATTTTTTTCCTGGTAGCGGGCTCTAGTCGTTTATAGGCATTGGACACTATTAAGACCGGAAGTGATGGTCACTTTACTATGGAGACACGTAACAGGTGGGCCACCGTTGCCTCCTACGACGGGACGGACAAATGACATTCCTGCCTTCTTCGTGATTTAAACCCGGGTTCTTCGGTACAACAGTCAGAATTACTAACGACTTTACCCTCTGGGCGGAACAAGCTTAAGCACTAAGGAATTTTTTTTTCTGGTAACGAGCTACCTTTCATCAACACAATTATATTTTTTTCCTTGTATTATTACTAATTATTTAGCAACTGTCCTTCAATTTTGGTTACTCTATGAACAAGTATCTTGCATCTTATGAATACTGTTTTAACAGTTTGAGCTATTTCCTGAAGTAATTTTCTAGTTTCCCGATGTAAAACCCCTCGTCCTAAGAAGAATGATCACATTCGATCGCCGTTTAAAAATTGTAAAAGTTTAGTTTTCCAAAATATAAGGAAATTCAAGATCAACTGCCAAAAATTGAAACATAACTTTAAAGCCTGTATCTTTAGGTAGTAAAAAAAGAACTGAGAGTAAACCTATCTTTCATTGGAAAGAATTAAATACCTTTCTCTGCTCGCCTTAGCAATCTCAGCCTTTGTAATTTTTGTACTAACAATTTGAGAAATTTCACGAAATAACTTAAAGTTTTATAACGTAAAGTAATAAACTTTCTCTCATTTTCAGAAGATTATCCTCTTTGTCTATCAGTTTAAAATATTACGTAAATTTTGTTTTCGAAAATTCCAAACTCCTGAACTCGACAAAAGGAATCCTCAAAATTTCAGCAAATTTTGAAAACCTATATGAATTAAACCCTACCCTCTTCAAACTAGGTGTCTTCTCTGTTTAAGCACTGGTTTCATTGCTTGGATGGTAATTAGAATGCCTATTGAAAACGCTCTAAATGAAATATGAAGAGCATCTTCTTTGATTCGGGACGAAAAGTGCGACTAACTTCTTCCAAGGTTATTTTACTATGAAATTTGTTATTGTGTAAGGTCCACCAGTGGCAAAGGCGCTGAACGCTGGTAATTCTACCTGGCATAAAATTTTGGCGTCGCCCAGACTTTACAGTGTTTAGAAGAGCCTAGTACAGTTCCGAAGAGTCCGCAAAAGGCATGGATATTTATAAATGTATAGTGTCTTTGCGGCATGGAGGCACTCTAAATATATGGTGAGCCGAAAGTTCTCTCGTGTGATTTGGTGGTAGGGGAAAGGAGTGGGAGACCCTCGGTCCCTCCTTGGATGTTCTTCCTCAAAACTGGGGGGAGTAGAAGTCGAAACACCTTGAGGGTCTGGCAACCTTTCTTCCATGAAATTCATGGACAAGATAAGAACATCGAATCTCGGTGAACAGGCTGCCAGCATGATTGATTTTTCATGGTTTTTCCCGTGTTTGACGTGGATACGAGCCAGTTCCCCTTAAAAGAAGGCATTCCTAGGAAAATAGCCCTCGAGTTACTTTGCCTTAACCAATTAACCTAATCCGCCCTTGTATGACGTCATTGATTCTTAGTCTGCTCAAAAGCAATTACTCTTTTGTATCTTCGTTTTTGCCTCTTTTGTAAGTAACTGACGTCAGCATTGAGAAGAGCATAATCTCGTTTGTCTAGTGAGCTAGGCACTTTCTTCAGTTCAGCATGAATGTCGCCTACGGAGTTAAGTAGCAGACCCATCGTTTTCACATCGGCATAAATCAACTGTTAGAAGTTTGATTGTGTTTAGAAGTACTACTTTTAAAGTACTTTCCTACGTCTAACTAGGTTACGTTACGATTCATCCCACTCCTAGAACAGATGACAAAAAATAACGGAAATTTATTAAGACAATGTATATCGAGTTATAAGTGCAATCGGTTATTGAAACATCACTACTGTTTATATATACATACATATATTTCTTTGTGAAGTGCATTGGAGCCATTTCATTTAACTAAGCTGTGTCTGAGCTTAATGCTTGGGGACGGAAGACTTTTTTGTTCGTATGGGGTCTAAACTGAACTGCATCTTATATTTACGCGTTATGTCATGTTTAGGCTATTTTCTGCGTACATATTCCACGGGGGGAGGGTTCCTCTATATTTTCGGATAGTACGAGTATTGTATATATGGCCATAAATAAACATAACAATTCAAAACGAAGAAATTCAAACATCTAGAAATAAAAATGAAACAGAAATGGGAAAAATATTTTTTACGTCGCTTATAATACAGCATGAACCCACGATTTAATTTCAAAGAAGTTCATTGAAGAAGTTAGGGAACATAGCGTGTATTCAAACTTATACGCTTCATCAACGAAGCCTGAAACCAAAGATCTTTGTTAATTAGACTAAATGAGTTACAAGAAAGAATATAACAAGCAAAAATATAAATCAATTTTTTTAGTATTTACACATTATATTTGAAAACATTTGATAAATGAATAGTAGATCTTGAAATCGCTTCACTGATCTTACGTATAAAATGCACAAAAGGAATTATTCATGGCATTCTTTACCTAAAACGGAAGTTTTCTTTGTTACCAGTTTCATTAAGAGGAAAGTAATTAGGGAAAATAACTTGGTATGTTGGAACATTTATCCGTTCTCTAAGAAAACTAATATACAAAATTAAAATTTCATTCCGAAATAAATTAATAAGAGTACTTAATTAGGTTATTTGAATTGCAATGCTATGTCTTCCTGTTTTTTAAAAAACATTTAATCACTGTTGTGATACGAATCCCAAATCGAAATACTTTGACATTATAGGAAACTTTCACTATGCATTAGAAGTTTCTCAGCATTATAATATTTTTTGTGTATTGTGTTACTTCCCTTTAAATAAATTATGAGAGTTATATTAATTAGAATTATGATCAAATTTTCCTATGAGCAATGTTTCTAGATCTTTCAGGTTTGGCTACCTGCTTATTTTTTTCTAGTAATTTCTGACTAAATTTATTCAGACTTTTTTAATGAAATTAATGTTAAAATTAAATGTGCGCTTCCTTATCTGCAGAGAAATAATGGTATTTTTCTCGATACGGTGATTTTTGTTATCAAGAGTAATTGGCGAACTTCAGGTATTAGGAGAAATGTCCTTTTTCCCAATCAATAACTGATCTGCTTATCTTTCTGTCAATGTAAATTAAGAAAAGCTAGTAATTTATCTTCCATTAAGGAAGAAAGAAAGAACCCAT
>KK112100.1:95425-110546 GCA_000611955.2 Stegodyphus mimosarum
CCACTAGTTTCTTAAATGAACTTTCCCCCCCACACCGATAATGGGTAGCTAGCTATCCATTGGGTTTACTTAGCTTTTTGATCAAAAGCTCAATTATAGGAACTATCTTATAACTTTACTCTCATGCCCTGTCTGCTAAGTCTGTGCTTGGGATGCAAACCAAATATGTATGTATGTATATCTAAAGATGGAAACTTGTTGGCCATTTAATCATTAAAAATCTAACAGGGAAGAAGGACATGCGATATATTGAACTCAGTCCTGTGCGTTATATTTTTTGCATACACGAAAAGAAACAAAGTAGCTAATGCAAAATAACACAGACACACTTTCATAAAGATACTAAAACTATTAGAAAGACACAAATTGTAACAGTATGCACAGTAATGAAATGTAGCATGATAATATTTGCATAAACATTTCTGAATGAATTCAGCTAAAAGTAAAACACGAAATTGCTTGTAAATTAATATATTTGTGTAACAGGATAATGTATAAGAGAAGTAAACTGTTTATGCGACTAATTCATACACACATAAAACTACATGTTATATTGTGTCACTGCAACAATTTTAAAATTGTGTACAAGAAGTAATGCAAAGATGTAAAATACAAGGTACTCCATTCTAGAAAGAATATATATATATTCATTTATATAGGGTGTATCAGTACACAGTGGTGTCAAATTTTCAGCAGAGAGAGAGAGAGTAAGTACACTTAGACGGTGGGAAATCATACAGCAATGCATGGTCGGAAACGCCAAGGACACGAAAAAAAAAGGTGAGAAAATATGTTTATTATTCAGAGTGTGACAAAAACAGAGAAAAGAACAATGTAAAAGACCGAAAGATCAAAGAAATTACGACTCGGACCATGGTGCAGGAACCGTGCGTCCTGCATCTTCCATGCCATATTCCATTCGTGATGCAGATCTTCCATGAGGCAGAGCAGTGAGACCTACATCACGGTGGGGGGGGGTAATTTCAAATACCTTTTTGACGATTATTGTTTGTTTTTATTCTTATTTGTAGGTTTCTGCTGTACTAAACATAATAAAACATGTTTTGTCTCACTGTTTATAAGCTTCCTTTTTTGCTTTTTTTTGTTCAAAGTAAAGGAAGCATTATAGTCCCGAAAAAATTGGGAATCCTGTTTCAACAGAAATGCCCATTTTGACAGTTCCCAAATCCAGACATCTACTCAGAAAACTTAAGTTCATAATGGAAAAATACAGGCTTTGGGACATAACTTTTGTCATGTCACCTCGTGCGCTACTGAATCCTGCCCAGTCTTCAGTGTTATCTTACTCTTGGGTGTCCCCCTGTATCCTGCAAATGATCTAGTGTGTATAAGATGGAATCTTGTACACAAACACTCTGAAGTAACTAACGTATCCACAGCAACTATAAATGTAAAATGCACTAAGGTAATTAATGTGTGGCATATATATATATATGCATATATATTTATATATAATGTATATATATATGTATATAAAATGTAATTATAAAGTATTTCTTCCGCCTTCTTAGCATGCCTTCGTGGTGTAGTGATCAGCTCGCTCGGCGCGTATTCGAGAGGTCCGTGCTTCGAATCCCGGCGAGATCATTGCATATTTTCATGCCTTCTGCCTCCAACTAACTTAATGTCTTTCTCTACAGTGGCGCCCGAACTAAAAAGTGGTGAATGATGATTTGTTTTTTCACCGAACTAAAAGGTGACCACCAGGGTTTGGAGAGTGGGTCCCCTAATTTCCAGTAGCCCTTCTAAAGGGGAGTATATAAGGTATTTTTCCCGCCTTCTTAGCATGCCTTTGTGGTGCAGTGGTCAGCGCACTCGGGGCTATTCGATAGGTCCGTGTTTCGAGTCCCCGGGGAGGGCATTGCTCATTTTTCATCTCTCCTGGTTTCAACAAATACCTAATGCCTCTACAATATATATATGTATACCACATAATTTACAAGAACTGGCCTAAGTAAAATCAGTACAAAATGTTTAATTATTTGTGTAAAATGTTTATGCACGCGCAACAATATATGCATCAGTGTAGAATTTGTGCGCGTAAGGGTATAAAATCAGTGTAAAATGTTTAAATATCGATGTAAAATGTTAGTGTAAATGTTTATGTATACACAACAAAGTATGCAACAGTGTCAAACAAACTTTTACGAGTGAGTGCATCTTCGGTGTTTAAACCTAATATCTCTACAGTGGCGCCCGAATTAGTGCAACAGAATAATATATGTTTAAATATACGCACCAATGCAGAATTTTTATATGTATCATTAAGTTGAGTTAAAACATTTAATGTCATTGTAAAAATCTGTGCAATATAATTATATACATGCAACGAAGTATGCACCAGTGTAAATTAGATGTCTTATATTAGTGCATTTATTCTCAATGTTTGAACCTATGTGCGTATAAAACGCACCAAAACAAATTATGTTTGTAAATGCGGAACAGTGAAAAATCTGAGTCTCGGAACAAAATCAGTATCAAATGGCTAAATATCGGTGTAAGATGCCTAAATATCAGCGCAAAATTCTCAGATGTCAGTGTACAGTATCAGTATCAACAGCATTATCAGTGTAATAACGTACATTCTGCGAAACTGTTGTCTTTTAATTTGCCCCTGTACGGCCGTGTACAATCTAAAGTTGCTATTAAACTCCCGAAACCCGCCGCACTCCTGGGACGTCAGGGAGTTTTTGCATTGAACATTTATGGATTATGGACGAATCCGCTCGAGTGTTCGAGCCCGCTCTCACCTGTCATCTATACGTAAGGACAGAATAAAGGATTGTTTCTTCCAGAATGAATTGTAAAATGGATTTAAAGTGGATTCAAAAGAGATTTTTCCTAACGTCTGTCTGTATGTATATATGTATGTAGGTATGTATGTATGCGTCGCATGTAACTCAAAAAACGATTAGACGCAGAACATTGAAATTTTGTATATGAGACTGTTATAAAATCTAGTGCGTACCTCTCCTTTTTTACTATAATCGCAGCATCAAACATATATATATATATATACCTATCCCATTACCTGCTTTTCATTTTCGCAAACATTGGTCGTAATCATATACTTAAAATTACAGAAGTGTTCTATACGCAAATATTCATGTTTGGGCAATGCCAAAAAAAAAAATTCTAATTTTGACAATTAATAAAATACAACTTTTAATGCGTTCTACCGGTTCCTATACTTAGACTTGAGAATACAAATAAATAATAATAATTTCATACTCGTCATATAAATATAATATAATATAATATAATAATGATTACATACAATAATTACATATTATTATCATCATTATTATTATGAAAAAATAAAATTATAAGTAGTTTGACTCTCGTACAACAAAAATTAATCAGAACGTTTAATTTCAAAATTTGCAGTTTTTGATGCAATTTTCAGCTTGCTTTAAGAATGTAGAGACATTAGGTTATTTTAAAAGCAGGATATGTGAAAAATGAGCAATAACCTCAACAGGACTCGAACCTCGGACCTCTCGAATCCGCTCCGAGTGGGCTGACCATTACACCACGAAGACATGCTAATAAGGCGAGAGAAATACCTTATATACTTCCCTTTTTAAAGGGGGATTAGGGGACCTAATTGACAAATCCTAATTGACCTAATTGACAACTAAAAAAAGGTGGAGAATCAACATCCACTACCTTTTTTTAGTTCGGGCGCCACTGTAGAGATATTAGGTTATTTTGAAAGTAGGACATGTGAAAAATGAGCAGTGCCCTCGCCGGAACTCGAACCACGGACCTCTCGAACACGCGTCGAGCGTGCTGACCACTACACCACGAAGACATGCTAAAAAGGCGGGAGAAATACCTTATAAAGAAACTGCTTAGTTAAATTAGAATAATTGGAGGGAAAAAGTTTAAATATAGTGCTGCAAAAAATGTGTATAATTTAATAGGCCGTACAAGGAAGTCACATGGTGTCCATATCAGATTTTGGCTTCATAAGGGAAACAAACACAAGACTGTTTTATCATTGAGTGCATTTCAACAATGCATAACTACAAGCAGTAGCAGTGTCATTAATATTACTTTCATGTTTAATCCCTAAAGTAGCATCAATTGAGAAAGTTATCTTGGCACAAAGATAAGTCACATTTTCTCTGAAATCAGCGTCTAGTGAGAGGCAGCAATTCAGAGAAGCTGATCTGATCAGAAACTAGGATAGGCGGAAGCTATTAATATCGAATCATACTAATCAGATCAACTCTTCCTGGCGACTGAAGTACTTTAAAAAAAGTGTAATAATCTGTTTATTTGTTTATTTGGAGAAACAATGCAACATGAATAGACGGGAAAAGTAAAGCAAACTTTACACCTCAAACAAAAGAAATAACCTTAATCTAACAATTCAAATGTATTCGATTTTCTGCTTCTTTTGAATGACGCATACACAAATTGTGTCTGTGGTTTTGGTAACAATATGTAAGATTTTAGTACTTTGCTAAAACTTTAGTTTCCTGAATTATATTACCTACGTTAAAGACATTCCATCTAAGCTAATGAAATTCAAAATATTATCGTAGTTTTTAAGCATTCTTTTGTCCTCATGTAAAACGAGAGGAACGAAAAAATTAAATAATATGTGCAAACGGTAGAATTATTATATATAATACCAGGAAGCACGCATAAGCGCAATAAATTCTAAATGAACAAAAGAGAAATTGGCATCATATAAATACGGTTGAATTCGTTTCTTTGAAATCTGTTTTATCATTTCTCAGACTATTATGTTCCAATAGGCGCCTTTTAAAAAACCCAGATTGAAGAAAAACCATTAAAAATTTATTACTCAGCAGCTTTATGGATAAGCACTTTAGAGAGAACACATTGTTTTCAAGTTTGGAAGTGCGAAGAATGTAAGACTTCAAAATAAAAGCATGTAAATGTGTTAAATTAAAAGGTATTCATGATAAAGCGCACTAGACCAATCCTAAATTTTGCACTGTACCAAACTTGTGAATAATTACATAATTATATGATGCATTGCGGAAACATTAAGTTATCTTTGCTTCATTTGTGTTACGCCGTGAAAGTAAAATCAAGTAAATTAATAGGCAATCCCCAAGAAAATATTAAGAAGAATATTATTTATAATGAACTGTTACATCTTCAACATTTGACAAGTGGTGAAATGGCATTCGCGAAGAACAAATGCTCAAGAAAATGGAAGTGTGATGCAAAAGGGTTTTAAACAAGCGGAACAATGATTCTTAACGAAAAAGCATTGCGCGAACCATTTAATGATCTTATTAAAAAAAGGCTTCCTGACAAGTCACCTGTAATCTTCTAGTTATGAAATTGCAATCATTTACTAATACAAAAAACCCTATATAAAAATGTCATTCTTATTATAGATGATGAGATAAACAGTTTGATAAAGAAAGTGAGAAAAGATGAATCATTGTTATAGTTCTATTTCTCTACACATTGTTCAGGCAAGTGTAAGTGAAAATATTTATTAATATTATTTTAACAATTTTACAGACTTCAGCATTTTCGTAGAGTATAATGCATAGTATACATTTTTAAGTATTTAATACATGCAGTTGTTCCAGTTTGTATAGACACTTTCCTCTGCCAATGAATGGCAACGCAAAAACCAGCAGAAACACATTGATTTAGAAAACTCTGAGTGGCAACAGTCTGAACTTAGGAATTGGCGTGATGCAGCTTGAATGCTGAGGATGAGATGTGAGATAGTTTCTAGATTAGATTAATTTGTTTTGGTATTCTGATAAATTCCATTTTAAATTAGATTGAATATTGATTTAGATGAAAATACCACTGAACCATACATATTAAAAATTTAGATGCAGCGTTTAGATTTATTTTAGAACTTTGTTAGATACCCCGTGCCATTTGTCTATCGAACAGCAATCAAACCATCCTTTACGAATTCCTCGCTTACGAAAATGCTTCCTTCCTTTACGAAAATGCTTGCTTTGAAATCGTTGAGTTTGTTAATCAAGAATCAGTTAAAGTGTTACAAAATATGAAATCGATAATAAAACAATTCCGAATTAGGTCTTTCAGATGACCATCTTCGGTAGAGAATTACATTATTCAAAATTTGATGGGCCTAGGTACCATTGCTTATCACAATGCGAGAAACATACATATATTTATGCAGATTCTTCATTATTTAATTTCTTTAAATGTAACACTGGGCGATAATATTTGGTGGTAACAATTTGAAAATTGATAAGCCGTTGATAGTGATTCAACGCAAAATGCCAAAACGAAACTAATAGCCCGTCTGGGCTATTCGAAACGGGATCCCAGGAAAACGGGTTTAAATTTCCAAATGTATGAAAAATTTCGAAAATGGACGTTTAAAATCGTAAATCAGTTTACCAGAAGTTAGGTTCTATTTTTTTGCGCTTTCAAGGTTAAATATAAAGTAAAATGCTTTGCCTCAAATGTGTCAAACATGTAAAAAAATTGTCGTAGTGTACGTTTTAATTCAGATATATTGCTTGAAAATCTTGTTTTTCAATTCCAGATACTCCCATTTGTCAAACATTTGTCAAATTAAGTGTAAAAGGTAACCCTACAAATGCCATTTCTAGTTATTCAACAGCTGGGTCATTTAAAACAGAAATTCAACAACGAAAATTTCAAGTACATGTATCACTTCTACCGTTACTCTGTAAAAGAGGTTCCGTACTGATTTTTTCACAGTTTTTTTAAACCTAGAGTTCTGATTTGTAACGACGGGAGAAATCTGTCGTATCCAATCTGCCAAAACCGTCATCTTTTAAATGTAATTACGTTTACAAGATATTTTCTTGTAGAAAAATAAATATCCTTTCAAATTCCTTCCTCTTTGAGGTCTACACTCTCGAAAGTGAAATTCCTCCTAGTGATTGAAACGTACACGCTCCAGTGGTTATTTCAAGAAAATCGAAAACTGTTATTTCCCGATTCATTAAGAAAATGTTATACAATTTACGGAAATAAGCTGACAAATTACAAGTTTAGCTACTTTAAATGTGTCGTGCTTGTTTCGCTTGCTTCAGAATGTCTTGAATCTGAGAAAGGCTGCATTAAAACTTAGAATGCAGCGGAGAGATCAGAATTTAAATTATAAGTTCCGGTCGTTCACCGTCAAACGTTTTACTCTAAAATAAATAATCGACACTTAGAATTAGAATAAGAACCACAATATTAAGTAGAATAGGAAAAATGTAGGAAAAGAGCTTGCGAAATTTTTCTTCTTATCGTGAGTTAAATTAAGAGTTAGAAATTTTTTTAGTCCAAACTAGCGTTAGCCCAAAAGGGCTATTAATCTCAAAACGGCATATCATGTCGAATCACTTTTCAGATTGCTACCATCAAATATTACCGCCCTGTATCATATTTGAAAGAATTGAATAATGAAGAATTTAGATGAATGTATGTATCTCTCACGCGTTGTGGAAAAACAACGGTACCTAAAGTCATCAAATTTTGAATAACGTAGTCCTCCGTCCGAACATGGGCACCTGGAAGCCGAATTTAGAATTTGTTTTATTATCTATTTTATATTTTGTAAAACTTTAACGAATTTTTTATTAAAAAACTCAACAATTTAAACTCGAACAGTAGCAACACTGTAAAGAATAAAACTTTTTTATCTCCAGCGCGGTCTATCGAAAATTATAAAAAAAGGCTATTTTTAAATATTTTTAGCCCAAAGCGGAGTTAACCTAAATGCTCTCAGCGCTGAGACGGTAATGAGGCAAGTGCATAAGCAACTGGAAGAGGCGCCAGACTGCTTATGGAAAGTTAAAGTCCACTTAAATATGACTATTAAACTCTGATTGTTTGCTTTGAAACCCATAGAAAACATACTTTTAAAATACCATATTTAAAGTAATAAAACTTTCCGGCACTATTTACTGTAATTTAAAACCATTATAATTTAAAAGTATTGTATTGTCGATGCTTTTTGTCTTGCCGATTGTCTGTTTCCTGTTAATTAATTTTTGAATCCACATTTTCGGTCAAGATAGCCTCTTCCAGATTGCGTTTGACGCAGCGTAGAACCAAAGCAGAACATAGAGCAGGAAAATTAATACAACTTAAATTGCTGATTTGTTTTATTACCATATTGCAAACAGATTTCTTTAGTATACATTTTTATTGCATAGTTTGCTTTAATTACAAGGAAGGAGTTACGATTTTCTTCATTCTGAATATTCCATCTGAATTGAGAAAAGCGCTAATGAAATTAATCTATTCTGAAAGATGTTACTGTTTCCCATTACAACGTAGATGCTTTCTAACAGTAAAAGTTATGGTTGGAATTAAAGTTGTAAAGACATTAGGTATTTTTTGAAAGCAAGGGAGATAAAAAATGAGCAATGTCTTCACCGGGACTCGAACGACGGACCTCTCAAATATGCGCCGAGCGTGCTAACCACTACACCACGAAGGCATGCTAAGAAGGCGGGAGAAATACCTTACGAAGTATTGATTTGTATTTATGTTTATGAACGTGCCCAAAAAACGGCAGGCTGCCAGCATCGTAATCTTCAACTGTTTTCTGTTAATCTGAGTAACTGCCGTACTTGTAACTGCTGTTTCTGATCTAAAAAATACCATTAAAGTTCAGACGGTTAAACTTCGCCATAACAAGCTTCATAAGCTCCATGAATTGAATTTGGAAGGTGCGATGGCTGCCTCAAGAACAGACCTAATGCATAAACGTGTGCATTGGAATGGCATCAAGGGGTTAAACAATGTTGGCTGAAAATGAAATATACCGTATTATCATTTATTTGCTTCATTTTTCGTATAACGTTTGCTTTGCTCTGTTTTTCGTTACAAAGTTTTCCATTCAACAAGATATATATTTTAAGATTTTTCCTGTTGAATTCATATTCAGATTGCTTCAGAACTGCATACCTGGTTTCGTTTCCAATTATTCATGGAATAGCTGAAGTTATTGCTAAAAGAATTAAATGAATCGGCATCTTAATCTGTCTTCTGTCAATCTAAATGTAAAATAAGTTTGGAATGTAAAGAAAGAAATAATGTCTACTTTCCCCGAGTCTTTTTGAATCGTTTAGTATCACAAAAATAAAAGAGAAGGTTTAAAGTTTTAATTCTGCTCTGTAATAATTAAAATATTTTGTTAATAACGATATTAGAGATTAAAAACACGGAGACTTTTCTTAATACCGTTAACATCACTCCTCTCCTAAAATATCATTATCGCTAGGTGGTGGAGATAGTAAATAATCATTACTATAGCAAAAGGAAATATAAATGCCCATTTCAGTAAGAAAATTTATCAGACTAGAAATTAACTTATCAAATAAAAAGTAAGGAATACTCGATAACGATTATGATTCTTAAAAAGCAATTGTAATCAAAATCGCATTTGCAGAAAATAACGGAATAGCTAAGATCTATAAACACTGATAATTCGAATCAAGCCAAACTGGTGGCTGAATGAGCATTTTCATGTTTTTCTGTGAGTGAAGTGAAGTAACAGTGAGTTTTCCTTGGAAAGTCTTTTATAAAGGCATCCCTTCCTTTACGAAATAACATTCGCATGTATCGCCTTCACCAGGAAGTCAAATCAGATTAAACAGTTAAGTAATTGTTAGCCATCTAAAATGAAACAGAATCATCTCTATTACGTAATTTGCATAATTTTCAGCCCTTATTATTGCTTGACATTTATATAAATGCATCAATTTATATAAGGTATTGAACGAATAAATTACTGCAATGGACTGAAACTAATAACTTCTTGAAGCAAACTAAGCTGAACGTTGAACAAGTTGAACTGAACTTGAAGTTTTAGATTTTATGTACATTATTTGTGTGAAATCTATTAATGCAAGGAATGGGAAAGGTAAGCAAAGCCTTGCAATAAAAAATTCTAACGGTACATTAAGCTATACGTTCAACAGAATAATTAAACTGGTTACAGTTCCGCGTATGGCCTGGCTGATTTATAGTTTTCACTTATACGGTAAGTAAATGCAAGCCAGTCGTCCAACCGGGATAGTGATTAGTGATTTTAACTGCCGTACGGAATAGCCCGGGTTCGAATCCCGGCGATAGCATGGTTGTTTGTAAATGTATGGTATATGTGCGATATGGGGGTACTCTAAATATGCGGCGAGCTGACAGTTCTCTTGAGAGGTTGGTGGTGGAGGAAGAGAGGTGGGAGACCATCAGACCCGTCCCCCCGGAGTCATTTCTCTCAAAATTGGATCGGATTTTTCTCTCAAAATCTAAAAATTGGACAAAATTTAAACATTATAACAACTGAATTTGAAAGGAAAAAATAAAGAGTAGAATTTGAAGCAAAAAACAAATATTGATAAATATAATTGTCAGGAATCATTTGGTAAAGGAAATAATATTTTAGAAAAAATAATGAATTTTTATGGTAGAAATGAAAGAATGGGCAGATATCTGAGTCTCGCAATTAAAATGAAATAGTTGCTTCTAGTTTCCTATTTCTGAAAGGGGGGGATTTAATGCTGCCAGATTTAGGTATCTTAAAAAGATCAACTCATAACTTTGTTATTTAAATCTTCAAATGGCATAAATGCTTCCGAAATATCATCACAAATACGTAGTTTTAAAACCTATGCTGTTTTAATAATTCTGGTCACTGGAGTAAAATTCGATCCTTTAAGAATAATTCAAGAATGTGGTTTAGTTCAATGACACGTGATTTCTAAAATGGCATTAAAAGTGTTCTTAAGATTGCCATTTAATATTGTTGGAGAGAAAGGAGGTTAAGCTAAATTAAAACAGCAAAATAATGCGTAATATCTCCCGCCCCCTAAAAAAAGAAGAAACTTCAAATATGACTGTTTTTCCTACAATAATTTACTTTAAAATAGATTTAAAAAATAATTTTCGATCTTGTTTCGTTAAAAAAAAAATTGGAAACGATAACTGAATATTTTGCGCAATCTAATTGTATTACTATTTATTATCATCTCAGTGTTATTTATCGAAAAGATATATTTAAAAATTTTCATTTTAAAATTACAAATTTTGATACGTATTATTGCTCAGAATATATGTAAAGGTACGATAAATTATTACAAAAATTACAGAATTCTAATCTACTATAATAACTTTTGTTAAGCATTAAAATATACAATCGTAACTGACCTGATTGCAAGTAGGGTCGCCCATTTACCTCTTTGCCTGATATGAAAAAATATCTGAGAACAGCTCTGATTCCAGTAATCAAGAAAAAAACTTGTAAATATCTTTTAATTATGATACTAATTGGTGCTGCTTTTAGTTTTATCCTTTCCTGAACATTGAGACCAATTATTATTAATACACTAAAATTAACACATTAAGATTAAAATCTGATGAGATATATTCCGCAGAAGAAGAGGAAGAATGACCTTGTTTGTTTACATTAGCTGTACATAAATCATGTGATCTTTGAGTCATCTACAGAAAGCAGAAGAAGAAGAGGAAGAATGACCTTGTTTGTTTACATTAGCTGTACATAAATCATGTGATCTTTGAATCATCTGTAGAAAGCAGCAGCAGCAGAAGAAGAATGGCCTTGTTACATTAGCTCTACATAAATCATGCGATCTTTGAGTCATCTACAGAAAGCAGAAGAAGAAGAATGACCTTGTTTGTTTACATTAGCTGTACATAAATCATACGATCTTTGAGTCATCTACAGAAAGCAGAAGAAGAAGAGGAAGAATGACCTTGTTTGTTTACATTAGCTGTACATAAATCATGTGATCTTTGAGTCATCTACAGAAATCAGAAGCAATTCTCTTTACTAGGAAAAGAATTTAAGATCCTAGTCGTATACAAATCTTCAATATCCCTATTTGTTAGACTAATATCACTATTTGTTAGACAGGCTCGTGATTTTAGGTGTTTATCTTAATTCCTGGTTCACATAGTCCCCACACATTACACAGCTTCTTGCCAAGTTTGGGATTCCTAAACTTACATTTGTCCCCTTAATCGCTCGGAACAGCGTTTTCTCTACTGACAACAAAAAACAAGACCATGTTTCACCCATACTTATCTATGTCTGTTCTGTCTGGCAATACGCCTGTAAGACGCAAATGAAAAATCTGCAAATTGTTCAGAATATTGAAAGTATGTAACCCTACAATACCTTCTCCAGATTATGACTTTCATCTACATGAGAACCGTAGAAGGCAGCTCGCCGTCTTAAGGAATTTGATTTAATATTTTGTGTTTTCTGTGCCAGCTTGTATCTGACTTTTTGTATGACTCACAATAATTTATCTAAGCTTGTCCACTTAATTTACTTATCGTATTTTAGTATTTTGAAACTTATATTTTATGTACCATTAGGGCACTGCTCTACTACACAATTATCACACCATACCCCGAAATTACTCTCAGTTTATTGTGTGATAACTTGTATTAACCGTCAGACACTTTATCTACTATTTGTGACTTTTGATTGAGTACGATTTTGTGCTACTTGGTATTTCTTTTTTGATTCTTCTCTGGCTGAAGTAAGCTTAGCTTTCACGTCTCTGTCGGGCCCACACATCTTTGCCTATGAAGTTATAAGGTATTACTCTCGCTTTCTTCGCATGCCTTCGTGGTGTAGTGTTCAGCACGCTCGACGCGTATTCGAGAGGTCCGTGATTCGAGTCCCGGAGAAGGCACTGCACATTTTTCATATTTCCTACTTCTAAATAACCTAATGACTCTGCAAAGTGACATTTATGCTATATAATCCTGGAAAGAACACTGCTTATATTGAGACTGCCTTATCTTCTCCATCGGAGAATTTAATTAGAACATAATACGGGCCCGAAAATTGTCGAAATTATGATACACTGGGTTAACTTTCTCCGCGGTACCCTAAAGGTAGCGAATGTATTTCGCCTGAGTTGAAATCATCTACATTGTCTATTTACATTAGCTATACATAAGTCACATGATCTCTGAGATAATCGGAATATATCTGATTCTATTATTAAGTATTTTTATTTCATCTAACGAGGTAAATAACAAATTGCTGAGTATTTTTATTTTATGTAATGAGATAAATAACAAATGACTATTTTTATTGAAAATTTCGTATGCAAACAGACATAAACGCACTTAGTTATCATACGAATTTAAGCAGTTAGGTTTAGCTAGACTTTTATTAGTCCTTTTCTATTATATTTTAATTCTCATTTGTAATTCATTTTACTGAATTTCAACAATATGAGGCTTTTTCAAGTCTGTTTTCTGTATGTATTCTGCAAGTAATTTTGGCAGCTGCTGATATTTCTCGCGCACTAAAAAAAATATTTACATCTGCGTTCTGCTTAAACTGTTTCAAGATAATTATTGTGCTGTTTGGAATTGATTCTCATAATAAATTCTTAATTTCCTGCTATGAGTTAATTCCGGACTGATTCTTCAGAGAGATATAAACGACAATTATGTTATTATGTATTATTTTATACATAATTATAATTGATATACGTAATTATAATATATGCATACATCATTTTAATTCCACTGTTATGCAAACAAAGTCCATTAATTTCCTTGTTTTTTAAAAAAACTGTTTTGCAAACAGTATTAATTCGATAATAGAACTTTTCACTGTTCGAATTACAGTAATCAAAAGAAATTGATTCAGGAAGTAAACAAAATCAACTCATTAGGTATTTTTGAAACAGAAGAAATGAAGATATGAGCAATGCTCTCGCCGGGACTCGAACCACGGATCTCTCGACTACGCGTCGAGGACTACACCACGAAGGCATGCTAATAAGGAGGGAGACATACCTTATATACTCACCTTTTAAAGGGCGACTGGGGATTAGGGGACCCAATCGCCGAATCCTGGTGGTGGAGAATCATCATCCACCACGATTTTAGTTCGGGCGCTACCGTAGAGACATTAGGATTTTTTTTAAAGCAGGAAAGATGAGCAATGCCCTCGCCGGGACTCGACCCACGGACCTCTCGAATACGCGTAGAGCGCGCTGACCACTACACCCCGAAGGCATGCCAATGAGGCGGGAGAAATACCTTATAAAATTTTTAATGGAAAATTATATCTGGGTTGCAATAGAATATTTATTTTGTACAGGGTCTTCTTTCTCTGCAGTCTTAAAAGGAAATACAAATCGAATTTAAGCAAAAAGTACAGAACTTTATGGAACAAGAGTTACAATTAGTATTTATTATTTCGAAATCGCAGACGATCGTAAACAGTAGTGTTAAACTCTTGCCTTATACTCTGCATCTTATTTATGCACGTTTTATTTATGGAACTTTAGGAGAATTATTAAAACTTACTTCTTATTTCAAAGCAACAAACGGAACATATTTTAAGCACTGGACTTACGAAGAGACAGCTGCCATTCAAATTGTAAATGTTTAAGCCCTATGTTTATGGATGTTTTTTAACTTTTCATTTCATATTTAACTGGTTATTAAGTACCAGTTAGTCCGACAAATGAATCGTTAGGTATTTACTTCAAGCCATATAAGTTGGCTCAGCTGCATTACTTTACATAATTCCAGTCAGATCGTGACTTCTCAATAAGCATTTTGATGTTACAAGCAAAAATATAACAAAATAGCCATGCTTTCACCCTACATAAATCGCTTTGTTTCATTGACAGTATACGTGAGAAGGCCTTATCATAGGTATCACTTGAAACCTTGGTTGACCCCCTTTTTCAAATTTTTTCCAGACATACAACAGACTCCTAATTTGAATCTTAGCTCCAACACTTGTATGGTTATGGCTATTCGTGCAATAGTATTAATCATTAAAAGTCTGTTTCATTTTTCAGCAGGTAGCATTTTCGAATTGCCAGATGACGTGAAAATAATATAGCAAGAGCGAATAGTAGCAGGAAATTGATTACAAAACAAGGATATATATATATATGAATTGGTGAGCGAATTAATGGGTATGAGTAATCATAAAGTTCTTTGTTTCACCATTTAGACAGATTTTAGGCACTTTAGAGGATTAAAAGTTTGCAATCACTAAGAAAATTAATCCATAAAAGAACTTTGAAGAAATTAAGAAACAGAAATTTACAACTAACACTTATAAATATATCGATTA
>KK112100.1:110576-130977 GCA_000611955.2 Stegodyphus mimosarum
TTGAGGAAATTTCGTAGGAAAACATTCTAAGGAGATTTTTCTATGAAGAAGTGGCACGAGAATTTTATTTAGCTGTTTATGTAAATTACTTCAGTGGAACAAAATACGAACTCTCAGTTTTTAGAGAACTTATTCAGTCTACTACTGATTAGGAATATACAGATTTGAATAACTCACATCTTTGATTGCAGCACATAGCTTAGATATATAATTTAAGAATGTATGAGAACACTGTTTTAAAAATAACACTACGAAAATGTAATTAAGCTCTACGTTTTCGGCTAGTACTTGAACTTTTAGCCTAAGCATGAAGAACATAAAAATAGATTTTCAAAACAATTTTTAAAACATAATTTGGAAATTTAGGATAATTTTAAAATAACCTACTAAATCTATTTCTGCAATAATAAAAAATGCAGGTGTCACTTGCTGTTTAAGCATAAATGTCCTTTAGCCTTTTGAAGGTCAAAACGCTCGTGATGGCCTTTCATTCAAACGACCACAAGCGCCAGAAACGACCGAGATTGAGAATGTTGTTTTCTTCCTTCCCCGTAAGGTATGCAGTAGCAGATGCAGTTAACCCAAATGCATTGTATTAGATTATTGCAAACAGCTTGTCCTAAAAGGCTAATGGAATCTTCTTTGTTAGGAAGCAGAAAGGATGTCATTTGAAATCTCCATACCTCTCTGGGGGTTAATGGATGGGAAGGAGACGAAACAGACGGGACGTGAAATGGACGGGCGTTTCATTATTTTAAACATACATGTTAGCGAAGGCTTCGGTTTGCTAAGGGTTAAGGGATCAGTAAAAATAAGTTATGGGAAAAATAATTATTTAAAATTTTAAGTTATAAAAATTATTGAAAATATTTTAACTGATTTTTGCTTTTATATGAAATGTTGATTTCTGACAGTATTTTAATATTGTCAGAATTTTTATTTTAACTGATTTTTGCTTTTATATGAAATGTTGATTTCTGATAGTATTTTAATATTGTCAGAATTTTTATTGTGGCTATAAATCCCCAACAAAAATTCGCCCTAAAGCCTAATTATGATAAAAAAATAAAATTAGCTACTAAAATTGCTCAGGCAGAAATCGCCTAGTTATGATAAGAAAATAGTTCTGCCATTTAAGGTTTGCTTTCATTTCAGCCTAGTTTTAAATAGCCTGAACTGAACATAGAAAGCTTCTGCATTCAGTTATATATAAATATATGATCACGCATTATAAAAGAGTGAACTTAATTTAGCATATACCTATGTACTTGCAAAATGCTAATTTAAATTCTCTTTCAATTAAAATTTCATAATAATGGGATTTCTCTGCGTGTTTGCGTGAGTTTTCATAATTACAGATCAAAATTTCAAGAAATTTTGACAAATTACGCAAATAGTGTATTTGTATAAATATGTCAATTAACATGTTTCTAACAAACGACATTTCAAAGTTACGTAGTTGCTAATTTAACACTTCGAATTATTTGAAATAATGTCAGTCTGAAAATATAATATTCAGCTGTCAATACGTTTGAATTATAAAGTGTAACCAAGAAAAAATTCTTCCCGATACTAAACTTCAGATTTCAAACAGAAAATAAATATAAATTGGAATTCTTATCTTTGTGTTATTATTATTACTCTTTCTTATGTTTTGATAAATGTGTAGTAAATAAAATTTTACGTTTTATCAAAAAAATGTTCTGTTTAAAAACTTTTTAGGTACTCTTCTAATTTCGGGACCAGGTTCAGAAATGTATGTGTGTATGCATGCATATAAGTACGGGTGCATGTGTTCAAGATGCACATATGGTGTATGTCCCCTGCGAAAAAAAATGGGACAGTTCTATATCTTCCGTTCTACTGGGTGGATTGACGAAATTTAAATAGCGTTTTTTATGTCTCGTAAGCACGACTTAGGATATGTATAAGATTTATATATAGCATTATTCTAATTTAGGTATTTTAGCACAAAATCAGACTTTTTCTGAAATGACATCCAATGTTTTTTACATATTTCGATTGTTCAACTCAAATTATGACAAACTGCCAAATTTTGTAAAAATCGCACGAGTAGTTTGTAAAAACTTAGCTCTCAAAATTTTAGCTCCTCAAAATGTTAATAGAATTTGGTATATATTTATTAATCTCTCTTTTTTTATTAAACTTATTTGATGCTTCCTTTCCAATTTCGAAATTTAGGTTCATTCCGAATAAAATTCACCTATTTTTTATGGTTTATTTTCTAAATTTGTATTTTTAAGCAATTTTTATAAATTACTGGAAAAATATTTTTAATTATAATCTATAAAAATTTCCCATCATCTTAAAGTATATGTATTTCTAAACATACCTACAAAAAATTAGAGTTTTTTTATTCAAAATTTCGGAAGATATACGTGAATTTATATATTGGCGAGTTTTGAAATTTGGCATATTCGTTGAAAGCTATAATAACATCAAATGTGGTTTAGGCACTTTTTAAAATTATTTGAAAGTAGGACCTTTTTCGCTAATGCACAATGTAAAAAGAGAAAGCTAAAATAGGTTGCTACATATTAAGAAGTTCGCCAAGTGAAATACTCTTGGCGCAAACTGAAAACATTGCGCCAAGATAAATTTTTTAATTTCTCTGTAAATTTCGCACCAGATTTTACAAACTTTAACATTTAGGTGTAATTTGTGTCGTAGAATCGAAACATGGAATTGGCATGTCATTTCAGAAAAAGTCCAATTTTATGTCAAAGTACCTATATCAGAACAATGCTATATATAAATCTAATACATCCTAAGTCGCGCTTTCGAGACATGAAAAACGCAATTTGAATTTCATCAATCGGCCCAGTGAAACGGGAAATATAGAACTGTCAATTTTTTTTGCGCAGTGTACGTACTTTTGTATGTGTGTGTATACATACAGACACATATATATGCTGATACATGCATACATACATTACTGAATCCTGCCCCAATAACAGAATATTACCGCTTTGAATTTGTGTTAAAAAAACCGGTCGTTAACTGCTTTCAGATTGGTCGTTCGGTCCGCATGGAATTTAAGTTTGAGACCACTGATTTGTTTAGAACTAGAATAAATAAACCAATAATAATATTCATTTATATTATATTCGCTTTCATTGCCCTTATTTTCATATTTTGGGAATTATAATAAAGGCTGCGGTTCACACTTTTACCTTCGGTATTTCTTATGAGCACTCAATTTATTTGCGTAGAATATTAAATCAATAATCTTTAATTAGAACATTTTTTAAATTATAATCTTTAGCTTTGCAAAAGAACATATTAAAATAATCGAACTTCCCAGTATTGAACGCAGATGATTTTTTTCAGTTCAAAGGAGGATCGTATTAAAACAAACTCTTAATTAACTGCTAATTTAATTAGTTTATTTCTGAGTTTGTAATTTTCCTTTCCATTACACAATACCTGAAGTTAAGACCTTGAAAATTACCTTTAATAAAATAAGCCACTTTATGACGCAGATTTAATAGATATCGGTGCCACATTTTATTAATTTTAATGTTCGATAGTAAATATTTGTGAGTTTATAATTTAATTAAAAACTTTATACATTAATAAGTGAATCAAACGGAGATATTCAATTCTAGTTAAAGATTCAACAGAAAATAAAATTCCATGCAAACCATGCTGAGGTTTATATAATCTGTAAGTTAATTTATTTGCAATGCTTATATAGTTATTTGTAATCTAAAGCAATATCTCTGCTAAGGTAGACATGAATAAGAGCTGAGATTTAGGAGTGAAAGTAGGCAAGTGCTTGTAACAGGCGAATAAACTAACTAGTTTGTTGATGAATAAAATTTAAAATTAAAGTTCATTCGAAGAACAATGCGTTTCTACAATTTGCATAGAGATATCTTCCGACAAAATGTAATACATTCCTCGTCTGGTATTGTAAGAAGGTTGAAAGGTGACAGAGATATGCATCTATGACTTTCGAACTACTTCCAGCTTCGATTTCACTTTTACTGAAATAGAATACAATAACATTATTATATTGTCTTCGACAGACAGTTCTGGAACAGGACGCCAAGTAATCAGGAACACTGAATTGAGAAGCGAAAGCAATCAAACAAATTTGCAGTTTTTTAAGAACCATCGGAAGTATTCTGTTTTTCTCCGATGCTTAATGAAAGGATAAACATGAAAAACTGAGCATTTATATATACAAACTGAGCATTTATATATACAAATTTCGGAAGTAATTTAATGCATCCTATGACAAACGGGAAATGCAACTTGTTGAGTTCTACGACTAGTGGGCCCGAATTAAAAGGTGGTGAACAATAATTCATTGCCACCAGGATTTGGCGATTGGGTCCTCTAACCCCCTAATTCCGATTTTCTCTTTAAAAGGGGGAGTATATACGGTATTTTCTCCCTTCTTCCAAAACGCCTTCGTGGCGTAACAGTAGCCCATTTAGTGCATATTTGAGAGGTCCAGGTTCTTGTCTCGGCGAGGGCACTGTGCATTTTCACGTCCACTGCTTCCCTCCCCTCCCCAAAATAAAGATAGAAAGAAAGAAAATTAATGACTCTATAACCTCTGTAGCATGTATTTTATGCTTCAGATTCTAAATATTATTTTTCCTGAGGAATGAATTAAAACATTTAATTCCAAAGATCGGCACTTTAAATTTCTTGATTTCAATGTGATTTATTCCAAACAAATCTCATAAATATGTTACATTTTTAACAAAGTTAAACATATTTATTATTTCTCTAAAAATGTAATTACTAGCAAAACTGATAAAAGCTGAACTAATAGCTGTTGCCACTAATAAAAGTATCGCTAATTGTCTTCTAGAGTTTCACTCTATTTGGTAGCATACACTAATTTAAAACTGTAATAGAATTAAGCGTATTATCACTACGTCCAGAATGCAAACAGAAATGTAAGAAGGGTGTAAAACACCATTTTATTAAGAACTCAGATAGTTAAACAGAAAGCACTCATGTTGCTTAAACCAGCCACCATTTATGGCGTAAAATCAAAAGTAAGGAATTTAAATTTAAATTAAATTTAAATCTTAAGACAGCTTAACGCTACTCAGAAATATTTAACGCGAAAGTTGGCTCAACCCTACACCGGCGTGAAAAGCATTAGCTCCAAGAATAACTAATGCCGCAAACAGGAACGCTATCTGAGAATTTGAGCTAGTAACGTGGCCTTCGACAGGCGGAACACGCTCTGACTGAAGCAGTCTCAAACCTTCACTTAAATGCTGTCTCTTTCTATCTTATTTAAATACACGCATATTGGATTCTGGAAGGAAAACGGAAAGGAAGAAATGACAGTAAAGATGCATAACATAAAATAATTGGTTATATAAAATAAATCAATACTTTGCAGCCTATCTAATTTTCATAAAAATGACACATGTTTTATTGAAACTCATTGTTAATTGTCAAAAAAAGTTTTAGCGGTTATTTAATATTAATAATTTTTGACAACTTTAATTATCAAAAAATTTAATATTTATGTAAGCATGTAATAAAATATTATGTTAAATGGCAAATTTTCATTTAATTAAAATTAATGAAAGATGAAACACATTTTAAGAATTTTACGTTAGACTGCAATGTTTACTTAATTATTTTAATAACTAGACTAGCAGAATGATACAATTTCAGTTTCCTGTTAAACATATTTTATATAGATATTTTGATGTAGGTTTGTAGCTTTCTATTTTATTAATAAATAAACTCAGTTTTCTCATTAATGTCACAATAAAAGTATGAGTAAATTATTCTAAGATTTTTTAGTCTCTCTTTTAATTGCTTTCATTCTCTATTCTTTCTTGTAACTGTTGGTTCTTCGCATTCATAACCATCAAGTTAGCTTGTAAGTTAACTTATAGTGTTAAATAATAGAGACTTACATTTGGTAGAAAAATCTGTAATAGAAACGAAATAAGAGTTGACGTTTGATAATTAGTAAAATATTCATGGCTTTAAGTATGCCAATTAGAAAAATATATATATATCACGAAAATGCTAATAATTCAAACTTTCAGGAAGTTCATGGTTTCTGTGTATCATTAACGATTTTAAAATTATCTTTATTACCATATTTCTTTAGATAAAATATTTTTTATATTCATTATATAAAATTCATATTTTAATAAAATATAAAAAGCTGATGTGTACACCACATGACTTCCTTGTACGGAATATTAAATTATACGCATTTTTTCCTGCATTTTACTTAAATTTATTTCCTCGAATTTCATTAGAGATATATTTCTCATTCAATTAATTCACTTTTCACTTCGCGGCAAGGCAAAAATACATAAACAATCAAACCATCTTCATTAAAAACTGAAAAATGTAGAAAAACATAAAAAACAAATACAATTGAAATAATTAAAAATTTTTACAATTGAAATTAGAGTTTCTACGCAAAAGCGATCAGTTCGGCCAGGAGACAAGAAGGCAGATTTTTTAGTGCACAAAACTGAACGTTTCGTTTTGGTGCCATTCGGCAAAAAGACACTGAACGTGCAGGAACTGACTTAAATCACTATTCTGCAAAGTTTCAAATGTAAACAAATATGGCTGCTATAGTAAAAAAAAATTAAGCTTAGCCGCACTTAAACAACTTTTAAATTGCTTTTAATTCTACAACTATCGCATGCATATTAACTAAAGGCATAAAAACCTTAACCGGAATATAAAAAAAAACATAATTAATCATTTTTAAAGCAAAAAATGCAAAATTTACCCACATATAATAATAATAATAATAATAATAATAATAATAATAATAATAATAAAAACCTGAGCTGAGCTGCGTAGCAGAGTGAGTATATGTATATAGCCATATTTATATGCTTTTGGTGCAACCAAAAGGGAGATGCACAATTACATGTTATAGCAGGCCTATATGCAAAATCTCAACATTCTGAGGCTACTCGTTTTTGATTTATGCGAGATACATACGACCGTGCATACGTTCATACAGACGCCACAAAAAAACAATCTATTCTGAATCATTCTAAATCAATTTTACAACTCGTTTGGGGGAAAAGAGCCCTTTATACTGTCATCACGTATAGAAGTCAGGCAAAATCATCGTTAAATTGCATTCGATAGTGGTCAAAATGGATATTTTCGGTGAAATATAGTACCCGGAATTTTTCGTGATTACAATACTTCCTTTATTTTGTAAGAGGTAGTAAAAATGAATATAATACTTTTGTGAATGTACGTTCCAGAATCTGTAGTTGTTGCAATTAATCTATTCCCTACTGTATATTATACCTTAATACAAGCCGGTTTTTACTAAGATTTCCTCTAACAATATTTTCGATAAATTACTGATAATAAAATCAATATAGGTATAAGAATAAAAATCTGAAAGAGTTCAGAGATTAAAGATCGCTTGAAAGGTTTTGTTAAAGTTTCTTACGCTCTCTCTGAACTCGCAGTCTTCCAGTCTGTTGTTGCATTTACTCCTGTAGCCTTATTATTAAGCACCATTTTCTTATCACTATACGATTCAACAGCAAAATTTAAATAAAAAATTTAAAAGCCGCTTATGTTTAGAATTCGGGATGCAGTGTTAAGCGATGGCATACTTTTTCTATTTTTTTCAGTCTTTTCTTTGTTCATCTATGAATGTTCATTTATCATAGTAAGAAGCTTACAAAACATTTTTTGTGTGTCTTTTTATTATTAACGTTTTGTATCTCAACTTTATTTATTAGTTATCCCTTCGCGCTTACGTCACATAAACTTGAATTCAACAGCAAAATCACGAAATATTTAAAAACAGCATATTTTTAGAATTTTCGATAGACAATCTCGTGCAATGGAGATAATAATACAGGGTGTTTATAAAGTTCCGGACCCATTTTGATGTTTAATAACTCATAAAATAATAAAGATAGATTAAAATTAATAACACAAATGGTTAGATAGACTCAAAAAGTTTCATGACCCTTGTCAATGAATTTCCACGTGTGCCCCCTTCGTCGCTCGGAGAATATCAAGTCGATATTCAATTTCACGCCAGGTACCGGCAAGCATGTCGGCATCTTACAGAGGCTATTGCGGTTGTAATTCTGGCTTTTAGGTCATCAATGTTCGACACTCTCCTCCTGTAAACGTTGTCCTTTACAAATCCCCAAAGGAAAAAGTCCAGCGGCGTCATATCAGGTGATTTGGGTGGCCAAGGAATTGGACCTCTTTGCCCAACCCACCTTCCTGTAAAATGGTCATTCAAAGAACTACGAACGATGGTACCCCAATGAGGTGGTGCACCATCTTGTTCCAAAAAGACATGTGGCCGAAGCTCTTCTAGTGGTGGAAGTACGAAGGTTTTCAACATGTCTAAGTATACGACTGATGAGACCGTCTTTTCTGTAAAAAAGAAGGCCCAATGACTCGGTCGTGCATTAGTCCACACCAGTGGCGGCTCGTAATAAGCACTGTGGAACTGCAGCACCCCCTGTTTCCACTTATTATTATTTTTAATATTTAATATAATGAGCCCTTTTTTCTTTAATTCTTTCTTTATACTTCTACAATATATAATCCTTAAACTTAATGTCAGTAGCCATCCTCCAGTTTATGAAAAAGATACGAAAGTTTTTGTATGGAACTGCGCGCTTCACAGTTCCAGCGGTCTGGTGTTTGGCTGTTCTGCGCATGCGCGCACAGAAAGCAGCACTCGAGCCAGGGAGATAAAACAGCACTGTCGCTCTTGCAGTGCCGAAATTCTGGAAACGTGATTATTTCTTACTCCGCGCGTGTGGTATTTGGCTCTTCGGCGCATGCGCTCTTAGGAAGCAGCGTACGAGGCTGAGAGAGAGAGGACTGTCGCTTTTGCAGTCCCGATTCTGGAGTGTCGTTGGCAGCTGGTTTTTTTTTTACTCCACGTGTGCTGTGTTTAAAAAATCATACACCATATTCTTCGTTAGATTATTTTTCAGCTATTCTATTTGATTCATTTTTTTTTGTTCTTTTATTTTACAGAAAACTTTAACCATGTCCCTGCATTCTCAAGTAATAAA
Source organism: Stegodyphus mimosarum (assembly GCA_000611955.2). Lineage (NCBI taxonomy): Eukaryota > Metazoa > Arthropoda > Arachnida > Araneae > Eresidae > Stegodyphus > Stegodyphus mimosarum. The sequence goes on from KK112100.1 coordinate 119,636, forward strand.
TTCTGTGACTGTAAGTGAACTTCAAGAGCTTTCGTTTTCATGCGCTTGCAATGCTTTCAATATAGAAAAATTTCCTCAGTTGTTATCCAGAGATCAAGGAGAAAATTATTGATCTCTTCGCGCAAATTAAAACAAGAAGAATGGATTTCATTTTTAAATGAATAGGTAAAGCTTGAACTGTAACAATTTAAGTTAAAGTAATTAAGAAATGTTTAATTTTTCTTTTGTAAAATTTCATGGAAGTTTCAAAACGAATTTTCTTTTTATACATGTTTGTTTCCCTTTACACAGGTTTAAAACAGAGGTTAAATTTTTTTGGAACAGCACCCCCACTAATTTTAGCTACGAGCCGCCACTGGTCCACACCACACATTAACCTTTGAGGAATCCCTTTGTGCTTCACGGTATTCATGACGGTTTAACATAAGATTGCAATAGTTGCCAAAAACAAAAGAGAGAAAAATGCTATTAATAAGCAAACGATATTTAGAAAAGTACAGATATTTAGACTGGAAAATGAAATTATATGAAATTAACACACGCGCAGACGATATTTACAAAATTAAAGATATTCAAACCTGAAAAGGAAAATATATAAGTTATTCCATCAATAAATGCCATAAGTTTGTTTATATCTTCATTATTTTATGAATTATTAAACATCAAAATGGATCCGGGACTTTATAAACGCCCTGTATTATTGAAACTACTCGCTTTCAAATCTTTGAGCTTGTTAATAAAAAATTCATTAAAGTTTTACAAAACATGACATTTGAAATTCGAAATTCAAATTCGGGCTTCTGGTGCATATGTTCGAAATTTAATAGCGTTATTCGAAATTTAATTGCTTTAGGTACTGTCGTTTTTCACACTGCGAAGAACATACATGGACACATGCAGATTATTCTTTATTATTTGATTTTTTTAAAGGGGAAAGAAATTGCCTACACAAGGTGCCAGTATTTAGAGGCAACAATTTGAAAAATGATTCACCGTTTACAGTGGACGACGCAAAATGGCATTTCGAAATTCATAGCTCATTCTGGCTAACACCATTTTGGGCTAATAGAAGGAAATATAGTATTTATGGTTTTAGAAAAAGAACTATTACTGGTGATAAATTTCCTTCTTCCTGAAATTAGTATATTGGTTCCTAAAACAGATTGCATCTTCGCGCTCGTTTGAACTTATCTTTAATATGGCTTCCTTTGATTTTTAAGCTGAGTGTCAAATCTTTTATGTTTTCACTTCATCAAATGAGTTCATACTATGATTGCTGAAATCTAGAATTAATGTATTTTCATTGCCGCAACTTCCTCTAACGTAAAATAAAACAAAGAGATAAATAGAAGGAAAACATTGATATTTAAGAATTTTTTATTCTTTAACGAAGATATAATTCAGCTATTTGCTTTACGGTATCTTTCTTGCGAGGTATTTCAAAAGTCTTATTCATCTAACTTGGAACTTGTTCGTACTAGCCTTCTGAGGAAGTGGTTTTTCCTAACATATGTTTCTGAAGTCCTATTTAATCCTTTCTGGGAGTAGATCATTTTTGAGTTTAATGGAATATTTTAATGTTCTTTCTTCAGTTTATAAAAATTTAAGAAAAAGTGTAAAATGGATACACTTGTAATTATCTCCATGTGCATCTTGTTTACGTTTAACTAACTGAAATAAAGAAAACAAAATCAAATTTGTTTGGCACAAATGATTAAATTAAAATTAAAGTGAGAGAAACTAAGTTACCAGTTTATTAATTAATGTGTCTGTTAATTACGTTATCAGTTTATTAAGTTAATGTGTCTGTTCTATTAGTGTTAAAGACGTTTTCTGTAATATTTATGTCTTAAAAATTAACAGGAATGCGCATTTTAAAATTAAGAAATATACAGGGTGTTCGGGATAAATTTGACAGTTTCGTAAGGAAAAGAAAATCCGCTTTGTATCTATTAAATTTAATGAATTGACAAAAAAAAATTACAGACAGAGTAAATTTCAATATTATCAGCAAGATTCGCTCAAAATAACCACTATTAGCATCGATCACAGCTCAATCCTGCTTCGAAACCTCAAACAAGCTGATGCTACAGACAACCTGGGAAGGGCCTAAAAACTGTTTTAGTTTTATCCATTAACTTGGCTTTTGTATTACTGGAAGTGCAATTAGCGTCTTTTTCAACTGCGTCCCATACAAAATAATCCATGGGGTTAAGGTCTGGGGAGTTTGGAGGCCAAACATTTGGACTGGTGAAGTCGTAGAAATTTTCAGACAACCATTTTTGACTTTTCCCAGAGGTGTGGCAAGGGGCCGAATCCTGCTGCCATACATACGGCCTACCTTTGGCTACCCTTGTTATCCAGAGCTTGACTACAGTGCTTAGCAACTCCACGTAGCCATCCGATCCAATGCCAGGGTTCTTCAACGCCTGTTCCTGCAGATTTGCGAGGAATTTTGCTGTACGAACGCAATCAGATCGTCTGCTAGGGATCTTTCTTCTGGCTACATCCTCGTAGTCACCATTGCAAGTCTCTAGTTCATGCCTGATTGTTTTTACTATGTTCAGGGAGCATTGGGCAGCAGTCATAATATCCTTATTTTGATGGCCGGCACGAATCATCATGATGCAAGTTATTCTCTTCCATGATTCAGGTGGGTTCCAGTCATCCATTCTTTCTGACATCTTGTATATGAATAAAGAAGAGTCTAAACTTTTAAATGGCGAGCAATGTGTGTCAATACCTCCAACCTACGGAAAAATATAAATAATTATAAATATGTCAAATTTACCCCGAATACCCTGTACTATAGAATTTCTATGCTAAGTTAAGAGATTTTCTTAATTCTTCAAGGTAGTCATTGCTCCTTAAAGCATTGCTCTGGATCATATAAAATGGAAGTGACTGTCTAAACTTCGCCGTTATATTTTTTGCAAAAATAAGCTTCATTAAGTAAAAAAATGATAAATTATATTTTCTAATCCTCCCCTAAAAATATACTACTATAATATAGTACAATTTTTTATACTAAAAACTATCTAAAAACCTCCATGTTATCTAGAAAATACCCTGAGAATAAAAAATCATGAATTATTGAATTAAAGGTTAAGTCGGCTTAATCCTAGCAGATAGTGAAGGCGGGATTTGGCAACGTTGGGCAACATTCGGGAAGCGATACAGTTTACATTCTTCGGTGGTTGGTTTTGGCGAGATTTGGTGGGTTATTTTTTTTTAAATCCAAAGGGGCTTTTCCCTGAAGGACTATTGTTTTCATTTTGGCATTTTGCGTTGATTCACTATAAATGTCCGATTCACTTTTTAAATTGTTGCCACCAAATATTAGAGCCCTGTATTATATTTAAAGAAATTAAATAATGAAGAATCTGCATAAATGTACGTGTGTTTCTCTCATTGTGATAAAACAACGGTAGCTAGAGCCATTCAATTTTGAATAACGTACGTTTTCACCCGAATATCGGCATCTGGAAGCCCAAATTTGGAATTTGTTTTATTATCTATTTCATCTTTTGTAAAACTTTATCGAATTTTTCATTAACAAACTCGTAGATTAAAAAGCGAGCAATGGCAACACTCTACGGGTTAAAAAAAACTTTTTATCTCCAGCGCTCGGAACTGTGTATCGGAACTTCTAAAGACATGCTCATTTTAAAATTATTTTGCGATATTGCTATTGAAGGCTCAGGAGCGAAGCACATGGAGAACAGGCCCCTGGCCTAGAAGCCGCATCCTGTGTGTAACATGTGGGAAGATGACATAACATTCCTACTATAACGTGGGGTGATTGTTGGTTGAAAATTAAAAGAAATTCTTGATGACAAACAAAGACGAACCTTCGTATTCACAATCGACGTTGATCCAATGCCAGCCTAATTACTAATTACTGCAAGTCAGAAGTAGAAAGGGAACAAAATAATTTTGAGGTGGGAGGAGCTAAATTTTCTGCTGGTTGCTCTGAGCATAGTTGGAGGTCACGCGTTTCTTCTGAACTTAATTTTCAGTCTCTGCAAATTTTAGTATAAGTAGCATAGCTGCCTGGAAACCAGTTTATAGTTTTTTCGCTGAACTTTTTGCGTTTTTAATCTTTCCAGTTAATGAAATAATGGAGGACAGGAAGTTTTTAATTTTTTTATCATTTAGCCAGGCTATTGCTTCGTTGATATCTTCTGGTGGGAGAGATGTTTTTCCTTTTAGTTTTTCGCTGTATAGTATTTGGAGGGGGGGGGTGCTTTTCTGACCAGGGTTTGGAGTATTCTTCGTGCATGGGAAATTTTCTTCAGTTAGATCCGGGGCTGTCGGTTGTATCTGGTGATTTTTCTTCTCAAATTTCTTTTTGTAGGCACTACGTCCTCTGTAACTGCTCACATAAATTGCTGTTGAACTGAATTTTGTGGTTTAAGTGCGAAGAAGATGATATTTAATAAATAAAGGTGACACACAAAACGTCCAAAAAAAGCCTTTTTGGACGTAATTTAAAATCTGAAATATTTCAGATTTTTCAAAAAATTTTACATTTATTTATCTTTTTTTTTCTTTGAGTTGTTAATTATATAGCCATCTTCCATCATTGAATATCAGTGATTTTTGTTTTAGAGATTTACCGTGATTTTAATCTTGATAGCAGTATTTTATTTTCACGAGGAGCAGCAAACGCATCATTTTAGTCTTGACGACAACTATCAAAATCGCGTCAAGGCCGTGCCGTATACTAGAATTTTATCGTTAGGTCCTCAAGAGCCTCAACAGTAATTCACACTTTGAGGGTAGCGTACCAATGAGTTAATTACTTGTCTGTACCATTTTGCGGAGATAAACAGCAAATTCAGCAGCGTAGACCTTAAATGCATTTCATCAAGACGGACACTTGAAAAGTCTTGTATGAAGGCATAGCCTAGAATTCAAACTGAATTAGTATTTAGAAACAGCAAGAAGCACTACATAGTAGCTATGTTTTACTGATTTTTAGTTTTAACTATCAAAATGACCTGCTACTTAGAATGACATAAACAATGGAATAAAAATTCAAAAACAAAATCATCACGAACAACTACCTGTTGCCATCCAACATAAAAGAAATATAAATATCAATACAGGGTGTTTATAAAGTCCCGGACCTATTTTGATGTTTAATAACTCATAAAATAATGAAGCTATAAACAAACTTATGGCAATTATGGATGGAATAACTTATATATTTTCCTTTTCAGGTTTGAATATCTTTACTTTTGTAAATATCGTCTGCGCGTGTGGTTAATTTCAGATAATTTCATTTTCCAGTCTAAATATCTATACTTTTCTAAATATCGTCTGCTTATTAATTGCAATTTTCTCTCTGTTTTTTTGGGCAACCACTGCCTATTATTATAGGCCTAGGAGGATGGCCTTTGCAATAGATACGCTAAGGAGGATAGAAGATGATGCTGAATTTCTGAAGCGCATAATGTTCTCCGACGAAGCATCCTTTCATCTTTCTGGCATTGTTAATCGCCATAATGTGCGCATATGGGGATCTGAAAACCCTCATGAATACCGTGAGGCACAAAAAGATTCCCCAAAGATTAATGTGTGGTGTGGACTAATGCACGACCGAGTCATTCTTTGAATGATCATTTTACAGGAAGATGGACTGAGCGAAGAGGTCCAATTCCTTGGCCACCCAGATCACCTGATATAACGCCGCTGGACTTTTTCCGTTGGGGATTTGTAAAGGACAACGTTTACAGGAGGAGAGTGTCGAACATTGATGACCTAAAAGCCAGAATTACAACCGCAATAGCCTCTGTAAGATGCCGACATGCTTGCCGGTACCTGGCGTGAAATTGAATATCGACTTGATATTCTCCGAGCGACGAAGGGGGCACACGTGGAAATTCATTGACAAGGGTCATGAAACTTTTTGAGTCTATCTAACCGTTTATATTATTAATTTTAATCTATCTTTATTATTTTATGAGTTATTAAATATCAAAATGAGTCCGGGACTTTATAAACATCCTGTATTAACAATACGTTAAATTTAATTTTGAGAAATAATTAAGAACATGCAAAAATACAAAATACTTTGAAATTAAAAATAATTACCTGTGCAATAACTGTACCACTACACTGGTACAAACCATGGAAGTTAAAATAGATGGAATAAGCCTTCTCCGTATGTTCCGCACAATGAAAATGGAGCCATAAAAAGGGTCAGATTATGACATCACGACTCATCATGGCCGCTTGCATAAGCGGACTTCTGGTAAGTTTGTTGACATTCTGGTGCAATAAAAATGAAGTCATGAAAAGGGTCAGGGTATAACATCACAACTCATCATGGCCGCTGCCATAAGCGGACTTACGGTAAGTTTGTTGACATTCTAATCGGCGTTGTCAACATGTTAGCTATTCATTGTTGAACGTTTATAAGTCTCTCGTTCTAATTTTAATATTTAACATAAAAGAATTTCTACTCAGTATATTGAAAAATCGCAAGGAATTGCAAATAACTGTTTCAAATTTAATAAAATTTAGGTTCAAGTAAATGTGCAAATGGTACCTATAACCCAAATATATTACGGGAAGATCGGTGGGAATTTCAATGGTGCTTTATGCAAATAATGCCTAAGTTACTTTTCTGACCCTGCGGACATTGATATTTCTTTTCAAATTTAGTGAAGTTTATTTAACAATATGCTTCGTAGTCTTACCCGTACTCAGTATGGGGGCAATGATACGTCTTTATGTCAAGTTGCTGACATTTGATTGGCTTGATTTTTGTGGCGTCAGGCTTACTACATCTATTCTAACCTCCTTGACACAAAGGTTTCCATCCTACGCTTTGCCATAATTCAAATAACTAATCTAAGCTAACCTCAATCCACACATATTTGCAACCACAAGCTACTGAAACGCTCCATTTTCTAGTTGAAATTTCCAGGGTCAGAAAGACACTCAGATTATTTTCCAGAGCGTCTCTGTTTTGCATAATTATCAGCTGTTGCTTCAAGCCACCAACTAGAGAATTAAAAGTAGAATCCTTACGCTACATGTTCCTTGTCATTTCAATAAGTACCGTCGATTGCATTCATTGATACCATAGATTGCATTTTCCTAACAGTACATCCGTAATAAAACGAAATTGTTTATAATTATAAATTTATGAAACTCAAACGTATGAAGGAAGAAGAGACATTATTTCCCGAAGTATCTCATCAAGGGTTATAATAATATTTGAATACATAAACATTTTATTACTTCCTTCATGTGAATATAATAGTGCGAAAAAGCATTTATTACTTCCTTTTTATGAATGGAATATAGTGAAAGCTGTCATCTCTAACAGGAACTTAACTCTTCTGCACGTGCAAAGATCAAATGAAATTACACGTTAAATGTAACAATGTTTATAATGGAAGCATTTTTTTTCTGTCGCTGGTTGAACCGAAACTTTTTTTTCAAAGCAGACTTCCTTGCATAGAAGACAGTTCTATTTTCTGCTTCCTCGAACGTGGACGAGTAATTTTAAATGGTAACGACGATAATATCTTCTTTTTTTACCTTTGTTCTTTAACTTCACTTTCTCATCGCATGAAGGATATACCAAAAGGTCAAGTTCTGAAGCTTTTAGAATGAATAATATTTCTTTCATTGCTTTCTTTCTATCAGATGGATTCACAATTTTTTTCCACAATTTCAGAAGTAGAAAGTGATTTTCGAAAGATTACAATCAATATTAATAGGTTAACTATTTTTGTTCTATGATTATCGAATACGAAACGTATTTTCTGTTCCTCATGATTAAAAAATCTGATGTATAAACCACATGACTTCCTTGTACAGAATATTAAATTATATGCAGTTTTCCCGCATTTCATTTAAACATATTGAATTAACAGTTAACGCGATTTTGAATTAAATCTACTTCGTCGATAGCGCGTAAACCACAATAGAATAAATGCACTCTTTAAAGTCCACCATATTTATTTACCATAGCCACTCTTCTGCGCTAGGTTCACTTAACAGCGTTACATCTCATTCATTTTATAACTCAGAGTGAGCAGAAATTATAGCATCCGAAGAATTACCACAAGTTCTATTCAAATACTATAATAAATTTAGAGCGATGTATAAAAGAAATTAAAGAAATAAAAAAGAAACAATTTTTCACAGATGGTTCAGCGCTGCTTACCTAACGCGCATGTGCTACTAATTAATTCCGTTCTCACTGTAATTAATTCCGTTCCGCAAAAATACATAAAAATTCAAAATATTTTCATTAAAAATTCAAAGATATAGAAAAACTTAAAACCCAAGCACAGTTAAAATAATTATAACAAACAATTTTTACAATTTGTACGCAAAAACTAGCTAACTTTATGATAATTCCAGAATGAATCAAGCATAATTTAATTCGCGATAATAAAAGAAGACGTTACTTGTTGCGAAGCTTAGTTTCTTTAGATTGGCAACATATCCACTATTCTGCTAAGCTTAAAATGTAAACAAACATGTCCGCTATCATAACCAAAAATTAGGCTTAGCCACACTTCAAAAACTTTTAAATTGTTGATAATTCCACAATTATTGTATGCAGGTTAACTAAGGGCATAAAAATCTTAACCGAAAGTTAAGAACAACATAATTCAATCATTTTTAAAGCAAGAAACTCACAATTTACAAACCTGTAAGAATAAGGAAACTCAGCTTACTGAGCCGAGTAACAGAGTGGATATATTTATATATACATACATATATTTATATACTTTTGGTGCGGCCGATTGCAACCAAAATGCGAGGTGCACGACTACATGTAATAGCAGTCCTATATACAAAATTGCAACGTTCTGATGCTACTCGTTGTTGAATTATACGAGATACATTCATACATACGTACGTACGTTCAGACGCTACTAAAATCTCTTCGGAATCCATTCTAGATCAACTTTATAATTTTTTTGGGGTGAAAATAGTCCTTTATTCTGTCCTTACATACGGATGTCACTCAAAAACATCGTTAAATTGCATTCGGTAGTGGTCAAGATAGATATTTTCGTTGAAATATGGTACTCGAAATTTTTCGCATTACAATACTTCCTTTTTACTTCGTACAAAGAAGTAAAAACAAACAATTAAATATTTAAAGTTAGGCAAAATTCAACCTTATATTAAGGTTGATTTGAAAGAGAACTTCTGAAATTTTAAGAAGACTTACGCGGGTACTTCGGAATGTCTAAAATGTTTATATGAAATATCCGACACTAAATTTAAATTTATTTAACTGTAATTTTTATTTTTGAGGTGATGATTGTCCCCAAGCACAGAGTAATGCATACGGGATCTCAGGCATTTTTTAGGCTCAAACGGCGGCAGAAATCGGAAACTGAAATATATAATATAAGCATGGCATGTTTTGTTTTTTATGCTAACTTCAGTTTCATGGACACATTATAGTGGTCAAGGGTTAAGTAAAAATAAATATGCATTTTATAATTAGGTAAAGTTGATGTTAGACCGATAGTGGTTCTATATTAGAAAAACTCTTAAGTATTTTGAGGGAGATTGTGTGTGCTATTGAATAAATTTGTATCTATATACAAATTAATTATTAATCAAACTGTGAACCAGATAATATAATTTACTTTTAAAAACTATTTCTTTTTTTCCTCGCATCCTGTAAACCTAGTCAAAAACCTACAACAGTTTGAGACAAATTGCTCAAGTGAAGAAGTCACGAAGATAGAATAAAGAGGTGAAAGAAAACTTCATTAGATGAAAATGGGTCACGAATGAAAAATGCATAAGAAACCTTGAAAAGAGGGGAAAAACTAAGAGGTAAGTAAACTTTTGGAAATTTTTGAAACATAGTCCCGTCTTAAACTTTCAGGATAACAAAAGAAAAATTCATTTTTAACATGAAAATACGGATGAGTGTGTATTTTGCCCAGAAAATATTTTGAAGAATAATTTGTTAAGGGCTTTCTAAATATAATTTCACTTCTATTTAGAAAGCCTTCTTAACTTAAATAGATTTGAAAAACTAAAAACGCTTAATGTTTATGGATGGGGTATTTGAATGTTTGAATCTTACAGATTCTGAAAAAAGATTCAAGATTTGAAAGCTTCGTTCTTCGCGAATTTTTGCCCTCTCCCTTTCTCCTCCGCTATTAATGACGAGAGATCTGATTGGCTGAGGAGAGAAGAATATGTGACTGATACAGATGATACTAAATTGTAAATTATTGTTTTTAAACTGAAGTAGTAAAAATAATTAAAAATAATGTAATCCCATACCATGTAAAGAAATATTTCTCAAGAAATGCTAAATGTAATACTAATCAGCCTTGATCGAAGCATATATCGAAATTTGCTTACGGAGGTCTAAATATTCTCGAATTTTTTGGAAAAGTTGCTAGTGTAAAGGGAAGTTATAGTAAAATTAAAAGTAATTTAAGGATACTAAGGAAATACTATAACTTAAGGTTGTTATTAATGCTACTGAAAATGTTTACGTTTTTATTAGAGAAATGCCTATCTTTCATACAACGCTTAAAATTATTTAAATAATTTACTTAATTTAGTACAGGGACCCACCAGCGGCCGAGCAATAAAATCGCTTAATACTGGTAATTTCGAGCTCGGTTCGATTCCAAACGAACGAGCTAGCTGCATGGGCATTTTCGCGGTTTTCCCCATTTATAAAGTGTATACGAGACAGTTTCTCTCAGAAATTCCTCCACGAAGGCATCCCTCCCCTTAGGTAGATAGCTCGAGTGTCCTTTGCCATAATAAACTGAAATAAACCAAAACTTAATTTATTATACGATTAATTTTTAATCCTTGTTCGAAAAAATGGAATGATTAAAAAGTAAAATGGTTAAAATTTTAAGTAGTAAACTTTCTTTACATGTTGTCAATGGGTCTCGGACTTAGCAGCTTGACTACTAAGATGCGACTCAGTAACTTGACAGGTGAAATTCACAGTAGCTTGAGTACTAAATTCACAAATTAAAATAAGTAAATAAACCCTCAAGCTTAAAACTGTATCGATTTTAAAACTATATTGATTAATATGCTATTAATTATTACTTATATGCTATTATTGATATTAATTAATACTTAATATGCAAAATTATCGGTTAGTTTTTTTAATTCAATTGAAGACTTTCTTTCAATACATGGTGATACTTATACGTATATATATAAGAATACGACAATTTTTTATTACAATGTGCCCCTTCATCATGGCGAAAGTCTATAATACCCACAAGATAAAACTTCTTTAATTTGCAGGCTTAAAAAGATTTCATGACTCTAGAAAATAACTGAAGCAACTTAATAAGTCA